>VYZU01012483.1:10356-23261 GCA_013401355.1 Ceyx cyanopectus
TATTATTATATATAGAATTTCTCTGGTTTTGCAGAAGGAAATGATAAAAAGCAGTCCAATATGAATAGCAGTCTTCAGAAGAATGAAAAAGTCATGATCAGGGGACTGGAGAAACTTTCCTCTTGGTCACAAATCCGTGTTTATTGGTAGATTTTGTACAAACCAGTCCCTGGGAGGGAGGGGACACACAGTCCCTACAGTTGCATCCCCACTGGCAATTCCCAGTCTGATTCCCCCTTCCCAGGAGTTCCTGTTGATTTCAGGTGTCATTAAGTAGCCACTGATTTAATAATAATAATTATTTTTATCTGTATTTAATGCTTTTTCTGCTCATACTGATACTCTGATACAACTGATGCTGCTCCTCTCTCTAGCTGGATGACACTGGGTTTTTTCTTCTCTAAATATATCAACTAAATAAACAGACTCAGGGTTTTCTTGAGGCTGCTGTTGCTGCAGGACCTGATAAACAAGGGGAGGGTTCCCAAACTGCCTTCTGGTGCTGCCATTTTTTGGGGTATACTTCTGAATGTCCTATTATTAATTATATTAATAATACAATCAAGAATTCTATTATTGATCTTGGGTCAGTGATATTCTTAAGAGTCTTCAGCACCTGCTTTTTGGATTCTTTTCCTAACTCTGGGCTGGGGACAGACACTGGGATGCTCTTGGCTTCACAAAGTTCTCATCAGTTCCCAGTTAAAACAGCTCAAACTATTTTCAGGTTGCTGGAGATGTTTTGTGATACTTCCTGCTTTTATATCTTGGAGAAATAAGCCAATGTAGCCAGATAACCACATTTTGTGCTTTTTTAATTCGTTGTACAACTGCATTTCTGAGTAGGATTCCACTGCTTGGGCTGGCAAGCAGGAATTATTCACCTCGGGTCTCTCATTCCCAACTTCTCTTGTCTTGAGCAACAACCTAATAACTGCTCTTTATCTTTCTGCAGCCATCCCTTATGGTTATTAATTTTGCAGTGCACTTTCAGCTTCACTTTACTTGTTGAAAGGAAAACAAACAGAGAACTCATTAAATAGTTGGAATGTTACAAATTTGCAGCCCAAACTTGACATTTAACAAACGTGGCCCGAGTGTTACGTGAGGACTTCATTTTATTTTCTTTTCCACACAGCACTTTGTTTTGAAGGATAATTTAGTGGTAGCATTCAATTAAAGGTTACATTCCCTTTTTGTTTTGGTTTTTTTTTTTCCTCCTGAAATCTGCTGCTTCATTTTCACCCGTGAAGGTGTTTTCCACTAAGAGGACCCCAGGTTTCAGCCAGCCTGAAATGGTTTCCCCATCCCAAGGGAAAGAATGCAATTAAACATTGTAGTTATGTTGGGCTTTGTAGCAGGGCTGTGCTTCTGCAGGAGAAGAATAAACAGCTTAGTGACAGTGCCAAGAAGAGACTTAAGAGTATCATCTCTGATTAAGCTTTTCAAAACCAGCCAGGCAACAATGGAGAGAGGTTAAAGCTGCAGAAAAGCACAGTGGGGGGGGATAAAAAAAATCCTCAATGCATAGTACAGAACCATAGAACTTGGTTTCAGCTGGAAAAGAACTTCAAGATCATGTCCAACCTCATTCCCAGCCCCACCAAAAACACTAAACCACATCCCTGAGCACAACACCCACCCAGCTCTGAAACACTTCCAGGGATGGTGACTGCACCCCCTCCCTGGGCAGCCCATCCCAGTGCCTCACAACCCTTCCAGTAAATAATTATTCCCAATATCCTGGTTCAACTTCAGGGCATTTCCCTTGTTCTCAGCCAGTCTCTGTTAGAACTTCTCATCCTCTCATCCATTTGCTTCCCTCTTAAAGGGACTGGGAAAGGCAGGGTTGCAGGAGAGGTTCTTCTGGGGGTTTATTCCTTGTGTTGTTACTGGGGTTCCTAACCACTCTGGGAAATCTACTTCCCTCTTCTTCTGTCACCTAGCTGGATGTCTGTGGTCTTCTACTCCAGCTCTTCTTTCTGAGGAAACCTCAGAGGTTCCCAGACTGGGATCTCCAAGGCAGGATCACCCCAAGGTGCTCCCCTCCAGTCTCTCTTGGAAGACCAGCTTGCTTTGGCTGGGGCCATGGGTGTTGACCTGACCATCCGACTTTCTCCCTTTTTATTGGGCTGAGATGTGTCCTTGTTTTGTGTCACTAGGACCTGGTTTTGTTGAGACTCCTCCAATTCCAGGGATAGAGGAGAGTCTGAAGATCATGAACCTGACAACTGCCCTGCCTTATTGCCAGTAGCAGCAGAGCCCTAGCTTCGTGTCACCTAGAAGAGGACGCGACTTGCCCAACAACCTCAGGAAAGAACTTGTGCCCACGAATGGAATGGTTTAGGGCTGTACACAAATCTTACGTGGTTTCTCACCAGGTTTCACTAGACTCTTTTATATCATTTATTATTAAATCTCATTTATTGCAGAATTTTGCCTCTCCTGCTTTGAGAGGTGCAACATATCTGCAGGTCCTGCTTTGACTGATTTGCCCAGTAGCAAATTTCGGTTTAGTTCCCAGCACTTAAGCAAATCCAACAATGGTTTCTTTGATTCTAATATTACTGGAGGAAAAAGAAAAGAAAAGAAACCCTTAAAGTAATACTCTGGCCTCTTTCTCCTCTAGTTCCTTGTCCTCTCATCTCAAAAGGAATTTCTTGATTGTTCTTTCCAACAGTTATAAACTTAGCTTCAAGGGAAGAGGAAAAGAGATTTCTTTTTGCTTTTTTTTTTTCTTTCTTTGCCTGTTCCCCTGAGTGCTTCTGTTTTCAGTCATTCAGCCCACTCTCTGTTCAGCACAGCTCCTTGGATGCTGACCACAAAGAAGGGAAAGAAATGCTTTGAGGTGAAGTTACTTGCCAACTTTTTTTTTTCCCTATTGCCTCAGAAAATTTCCTCATAGGGGGAGAAGCACCAGGAGATGGAGGCTGGATGCAGGCAGCTGTTTCTTTAGGCTTTGAAATGCCTCTCTAATATTTCTCTAGGTGTTTGGATACTGGTCACCAGGGTCGTCCCTCTGGGATCAGTTTTGGGGCCAGTGTTGTTTGTCATCTTTACTGATGACTTGGATGTGGGGATTGAGGTACCCTCAGTAGGTTCACAGATGACAACAAATGTTGTGGGGTGTTGATCTGCTGAGGGCAAGAGGCTCTGCAGAGGGGCTGGGACAGGTTGGATAATGGCCCAGGGTCAATTGTTTGAGGGACACTGAGGCCAAGGGTGCTGCATTTGGGTCACAACAACCCCCAGCAGCTCCAGGCTGGAAAGTGCCCAGCAGCAAAGGCCCTGGGGGTGCTGGTGACACCCATGGACATGAGCCAGTGGGTGCCCAGGAGACAAGAAGCCCCCAGGAGCCTGGGCTGGCTCAGCAGGAGCAGGGCAGGGAGCAGGGCCTGGGGAGGCCTCATCTCAGCGCTGGGCTCAGCTCTGGGCCCCTCAGGCCAGGCCAGACCCTGAGGGGCTGGGACGTGTCCAGAGGAGCTGCCAAGAGAAGCAGGGGTGTGAGGAGAGGCTGAGGGAGCTGGGCATGGGCGGTGTGGAGCAGAGGAGGCTGAGGGGGGAGCTCATTGCCCTCTCCAGCTCCTGCCAGGAGGGTGCAGAGAGGTGGGGGAGGCCTCTGCTCCTCAGGTACTAGTGACACAACCAGGGGATGGGCTGCAGCTGCCCCAGGGGAGGTTCAGATTGGATATTAGGAAGGAATTCTGTATGGAGAGAGTGGGAAGACCCTGGCACAGGCTGCCCAGGGAGGGGGTGGAGTCCCCAGCCCTGGAGGGGTTGAAAATGAGTTGCCATGGTGCTCAGGAGATGCTCTAGGGGAGGCAGGGAGAGGGGGTTTGTGTTTTCCCAATGGTCAGGTATTTAGTTTTTTTGTTGTTAGTTGGACCTGGTGATCTAGGAGGTCCTTTCCATCCATGATTATTCTGTGAAATATCCCAGATTTACCCCCACTGACCTACTAGTCATTCCACACCAAAGGTGACACCCCTGAAGGAAGATGCAGCACTCTAGGGCATCCCTAAGGGACATTAAATTCCTTCCTTGGTAACTGGAGAAGGTTGGGAGGAGCTCATCAGGCTGCAATGTTTCCCACAGAGGTCACTACACTGTTTGTGTCAGTCAGTGGATGTGACAATCATGGATTAAACCCTTTCCTGAGTGTGCTTTGATGTGGACCTGCTATTGTACAGGGAATGGTGTGGCAGGGAAGAATCAAGTTAATCATATTTATTTCTCAAGATACTATGCATTGTTACTGGGTTTTATTTTTATTCTCTCCCACCTCTATGTCTTTTTTTCAGGTCTCCTCACTTCCTTAATATAAATTCCTTAAAATACTTTCACTTTGCCTTCCTCAGTCTCTATTTTTATTTTTTCTAATTTTTTTTTTTCCATTTCACAAAGCAACGGAGATAATGCAGCCAGGATCAAAATGTCAGCCACAGTGCTCTGACTGGATTTAAAATCAAACAAAAAAAAGATATTTTTGAAAGCTCTCCAAAGATACAGATCAGGTGCCAGAGCCTTAAAGAGTATAAATTAATAAACCCATGTTAGACTACATCAGCTTACTCCAGCTGAGCATCTAACCCTGAGCTGGTGTGTTCCCTGCATTTAGGATTCACGATGTGCTGGCAGATGGAAGGTTTGATATTCTGGGGTGGGGTGTGAGCAGAGCAGAACATCAGGTCAGGACAGTGCTCTAACCTGGAGTTTTTCTGTGATCCATGATTTAATAGAAGGAAGAAGCTTGTGTGTGAATTCAAAATAGCTTTGGAATGTTTGAGATCACCTCAGCTGTAAGTTGTGGGAAGAATATATGAGATCATGTACTGAACACACTGGTTAGTCTTGAGCAGACTGAGATCTGATCAGTGTCTAGAAATCTCTGCAGGGTGGGTGTCCAATGGAAGGGGCCAAGCTCTGCTCTGCAGTGCCCAGCAACAGGACAAGGAGCACTGGGGAGAAACTGGAGCAGAGAAGGTTCCAGCTCCAGCTGAGGAGCAACTTGTTGCCTGTGAGGGTGGCAGAGCCTGGCCCAGGCTGCCCAGAGAGGCTGTGGAGTCTCCTGCTCTGGAGCCTTTCCAGCCCCCCCTGGCTCTGTTCCTGTGTGGGCTGCCCTGGCTGCCCCTGCTCTGCCAGGGGGCTGCACTCTGAGCTCCAGAGCTCCCTCCAACCCCCACCATTCCATGGTTTTGTGATTCACATGCTGCTGCTCCTGTGACTGTGGAATTGAAGCAACATAGGCTGCTTTTGTGTGACTATCAGCTGATGTTCTACATGAGTTTATAACCCTGACAGGAATTAAATCCTAGACTCCATGTTTCCCAGCAGCCCAGCCCTATAAAGATGATGATCCTCAACTCCCTCCTACTTCAGATTTTAGATCTGACACAGTGCAGGCCAGATGTCTCAAAATTGACTTTTTCTCTGGCTTCTTGACAGGTGTGAGGTAAGGAGTGAGCAACTAGCAATGACTTACTGCTGCCCTGTGACCACTCATGTGGCTCCAAGCCATGAGCTTGCAGAAGGTTTAGGGTTAGATGCTGCAGATCAGTTCATCCACCTTCCTCCTCCTTGCCAAGCTCATCTTAGAGCTGGATTGGCTTCCCAAATCCTTCTGTGGTTGCTTGGAAGTAGGCAGATGCAAGAGTCTGGATGCAAAACACTTGTTCTGGAGCTTACCAACTCAAAATGGCAAAGGGTTTGTGCTGCATGCCCTGTGCAGGGGGTGTTTGTACCCAGACCCAGGAGCTTGTGCCTTCAGCAACAGCAATAAATCCATAGTTTTGCTCTTTGCTTTTGGTTTACCCTGGTGTCACTGGGATGACAACCTCACCCAACTGTTGCAGAGGACCAGATGATGGAAAACAGTATTTTTCATTCATTTATCTTCTTTATTTGCTTGCTAACAGTGCTGTTTGGCTCCTCAGGCATGTTCTGGTCTAAACCCCTCGTTTCTGTTGCTGCACTGGGGTCAGAAGGTGGTCTGGAGGAATGGTTGGCTGCAAAGGTGCAGAAGCAGAGAAACCCTCCTCAAACCCACTTGGAAGGATGGAGCAAAGACCATCTAGTTAGAAATCCACGTGGGTCTCACCTTCTTGCTTGGAATGGAATGGGACAATAATTCCTGGCTGGGCCACAGAGTTAATGAAAAGCAGCAAATGTCCAAGTTAGCCAATGTAAAAGGGAAATCTTTTCTCTGAGCTTTGCTTTGCTTTGCCAGCGAGCTTTGCAAAACCCTCTTCTCATTTTAAGCAAACTACTGCTACATTTAACAAATGTCAAGATGAAATGCTTCAGCAGAGATCAAAAGGACTGAAGGGTTTATTGTACTACTCTTCCAGCACTGATAGCCTGCATTGAACTTTCATGCTAAGGATCAATAGCTTTATTTGATCAAATATGGGGAACTATCAAAGATGTTGGGCTCTACCTAAAGGACACTTCGGATTGAGCTGTCTCCCTTGAGAGCTCTGGGACTCTGCAATTTCTGCTTTGATATTTGCTCCTGTCCCTGCTTATTCTGAAAGCTTTTTTTTTTTAATTGAATTTGATTTTTTTTTTATTTTTTTTTACCATTGGTATTGCATATTCTGGAGGGTTCACCGTGCCCTGAGACCAGAAGCCACCACCAGTTGGCAAAGCTCTTGGGTTTATCTCAGTGGTGGCTTTTGAGCTGCTCTCTCAAACCCAAAACTCAGTGTTAGGGGTTGGAAGGGACCTCCAAAAATGTTTGAGTCCAACCAGGACAAAACTGGAGGAGATCCCTTAACATTCCTGAGGCAACCCCAAGGAGGGACAGTGCAGGGTGGGGGTCAAATGAACCCCTCTTTGTGGCCCTGGAGGAGAAGGGGGTGGATGATGAGGCTCCCAAGGCTGCAAGCTGAGCAGTTTGCCCCCCAAACTGCCTTGTCTTCCCCTCCCTCCTTCCCTCCCACCCCTGCAGTCACTGGTGGAGAGCTCTCAGCTGGTGGATTCAGAAGAAACATTTGGTTTTTGTCAGCAGAGCTGCTGAAAGTGGAAAGTGGTGGGAGCAGGGTGGAGGTGGCTGGGGAAGAGGAGGAGAAAAGAGGACTGGCAGGACGCAGGGAAAGAGAGCTAAAAAAAATCCCTAAATCAAGCTTTGTAGGACCAGATTTTCCACTCCCTTGGCTAATGGAGTGTTTTAATCTGAATAAAAGGGCTGGCAAAAGCTGGAGGGGGGCGAGGCACAGAGGGGAGGGCTGTGCTGGCAGGTACTGGTGGGTGGAGAGGGGGTTCTCCAGCCCTCAGAACCGTCTGTTTTCTTCTCACAACGTGCCCTGAATCACCTACCTGAAGGCTGCTTCTCCTGGCAAAAAGCAAGAAATGAAGTGCTTTAGCTTCTCTGCTGAGGCAGCTGGCACAGGGGTGTTGTGGAGCATGTGTGTGCCCGTGGGTTCAGCCACTGGGGATGGCAAAGCCTCTGGAGGGGTGCTGGGCAGGGACACTGCTGCCCATGGGATGATGCTTCAGGGACGTGTGTGGCTTTTCTCCCTTCTTTCTTCTTCTTTCTTTCTTCTTCTTCTTTCTTCTTCTCCTTCTCCTCCTTCATCTTTCTTCTATTTTTTCTTTCTTCTTTCTCCTTCTTCTTCCTCCTTCTTCCTTCTTCTTCCTTCTTCTTCCTTCCTTCTTCTTCCTTCCTTCTTCCTTCTTCTTCCTTCCTTCTTCTTCCTTCTTCTTTCTTCTTCCTTCTTCCTCCTTCCTTCTTCTTCCTCCTTCTCCTTCTTCTTCTGGACAGCCTCTTGTCACTTGTGTCCTGTGACAGGACAGGGGCAGTGGATGGAAGCTGGAGGCCAGAAGTTCCACTTCAACATGAGAAAGAACTTCCTTAGTATGAGGGTGGCAGAGCCTGGCCCAGGCTGCCCAGAGAGGCTGTGGAGTCTCCTCTGGAGCCTTTCCAGCCCCAACTGGCTCTGTTCCTGTGTGGGCTGCCCTGGCTGCCCCTGCTCTGCCAGGGGGTTGCACTCTGAGCTCCAGAGCTCCCTCCCAACCCCTAACATTCCATGATTCCCACATTCACAAGCCTCCCTTCATTACACAAGGTACTCATCACATCATGTGAAGACAGTGAAGGGGATGAGAAGGCTGCTAGAGCTCCTGAGACAGTCACCTCCTTCTAGGTGGCGAGGGTGCCAGTTTCTGAGTAGGGTGCTGTTTGTTCCTGTTTCATCCTTGTGGGCCTACAAGTTGGAAGGAAAAAAGGGCTCTAAATAACTGAATTTCTGGGGAGGGTGGAGAGAGTGTAAGAAATGGCTAGAAGAGTGCTCCCTGGTTATAGCTCAATGAAGCACTAGATTGCAAAAGTGAGTTTCTTACACACATCTGAATAAATTCCATATTTATGAACGGATACAGCAAATTGGAGAAAATCCTGTGAAGGGAGATGATTTCACAGGAAAGAAGGGAAAAATGAAATAAAAAGAAACTGTTTAGTGCTGGAGCTCAGGGCTGCTCTTCTCTCTTAGTTCTTTGGAATTAGGATGTGTGTGAGCAGCAAGCTCCAACTGTACAAGAAGTGAGGTCCATGCAGACAACTCTTCCTGGCTGCCAGTAGAAATCCACGTGGGTTTAGCTGGATGAGTTAATATTCCTGATGATCCTTTTTCTCCAGTGTTCCTCGGTGTCCAGAGTTTTCTCATCACAAAGTCCTGCCTGAAGTGCCCCAGAGTGTTTCTGAGCATAAGTGAATCATATGGAAGGTGTAGGGAGGTTCTCCTCCTCCTCTACCCTGCCTTAGTGAGAACTCACCTGAAGTATTGTGTCCAGTTCTGGGCTTCCCAGGTTAAAAGAGGCAGGGAAAAACTGGAGAGAGTCCAGGGGAGGCTGTGAGGATGCTGAAGGGGCTGGAGCATCTCTGGGGAGGAAAGGCTGAGAGCCCTGGGGCTGTTGAGCTGGAGCAGAGCAGCCTGAGAGGGGAGCTGAGCCCTGGGGACAAATCTCTGCAGGGGGGGTGTCCAGGAGCAGGGGCCAGGCTCTGGGCAGGGACAGGCCAAGGAGCACTGGGGAGAAACTGGAGCAGAGAAGGTTGCAGCTCCAGCTGAGGAGCAACTTGTTCCCTGTGAGGGTGGCAGAGCCTGGCCCAGGCTGCCCAGAGAGGCTGTGGAGTCTCCTGCTCTGGAGCCTTTCCAGCCCCCCCTGGCTCTGTTCCTGTGTGGGCTGCCCTGGCTGCCCCTGCTCTGCCAGGGGGTTGCACTCTGAGCTCCAGAGCTCCCTCCAAGCCCTATAACATTCTATGACAGAAGATAGTGGAGTGAAGGAGTGTACTGTGGCAGCTGGGAGCAGAACTAGCTATTTTCTGAAGCAGCCTTGCTGATTGTGTGGGGTTAATCAAAGTGACTGGATCCCAGCTCCTTGCTGTCTCCAGCCTCCCCAGCTTCCTGGTTGGCACCTGCTGACAATCAGCTTTCATTTGCCTTCCCTTTTAGCTGCAGTGTCACCCCTGGACCTGCATTTGCAAGTTGGCCTCCCCTGATTGTATCCACTGGGACAGCAAATGATTCCATAGGTTATTACTTTATTCTGCATTAAAATCAGCAACTGTTGGGGACCATTCTCATTTTGTGGCAGGAGATGTCAGGAAACACAGCAACACTGAACAGCAAAGAGCCTTGGAGAGTCCACAAGATGGAATTCCCTGTCTTGGCTGGCATCACACGGTCCAGGTACCATTTCCAGCCTCAAAATGGGACCCAAATTGCTCATGGGAGCTGCTCTTGTGTCTCTTTGTAAGGATAAATTTCATTTTACAGCAGTGCCCTGAGTGATTGAAATAAATTGCTTTGTAATTGTTGATCTGCCTGGAAGCAAATGAACTGGTTGGGGAATAACTGATGGTACAGAAGATTCCTCTCCTGGTGTACACAGTTTCATTCATATACTCAAAAAGCACTGCAGTGACAACATTACTGGTTTGCATATTCAAGCCCTGAAGTGCTGAGTGGTCAGAGCTGGGCTCTAAAGTGATGGAAACCCCTGGTCTGAACATGTATTACTGTTGGCATCACATTTGAGGGCACTGGAAATTAAACACCTGAAGTTAGTGGTCTCCCTTGACCATAAAAGCCCTCTTTCTCTCACTTAGCTGTTTGTCATCTGGACATTATGTCTTTTATCTCTTAGAGATGCTGTGAAAAATAAATTGTTTCTGAAAAACTCAAAAATAGAGTGCTGAGAGCAATAAAAAAACCCAGTGAGGAGCTTAATTGTATCTTCAGGGAAGGTTTAGAGTAATATGCTGTAAATAAGGTAGAGGACCTCTGGCTGAACAGTAAAAAACATGACAAAGTATTGAATAGCTGTTGGTTAAGTGAGGAGAACCTGCTCTCTACATCATGGACCCCGTGTCTGGGGAACAGCATCATGAAAGATGGAAGGGATCTGCATTAAAACAAGGCAGGGTGTACTGGGGAACACCAAAACTGATGTTTCCCAGCTCTCAGGTCTTTGTCTTTAAAAATATCTTTTTTTTTTTGAGTGTGAGAACCTGTCCCATGCTGCTTGCCATCAGCTGGCCATGGTAAGAACCAAGAGATAATGACCTGGGCTGCACTGGGCAGGCAACTGGTGGTGGTGTGGAGCAAGTGATGACTGTAGAGTTGCCTCAGCTGGGTGGGATTCCTCCCACTGAAGGTTGGAAGGCACTTGTTTAGCAGCTGAAAACATTAAATGGTAGTGGATTGTCCCCATAGTGATGTTGTCCTGGGAAGAACAGTGTGAGAGGGAGGGCAAAGTGGATTTAAACTGGATTTTAGCTGTGAAAAACCACCGGGCTGCTGGAGTAAAACTGAATTGACTGTGACTTGCTGCAGTGGTTTGACTGGTAGTTGTGCTGGTTTTTTTTCCTGCACATTTCACTAAGTTCAAACCTACTTGTGGTTTTAGGGAAGGCTGGATGGAACAAACTGGTGCCTTGAAAGGTCCCAGTTGTTGCTGCCTTGCAGTGTCCTGGGCACTCCCCTCCCAGGAGCCAGAGGCTGGCTGCTGGCTGCTGGCTGCTTGCTTGATGGATTTGCAGTTCCTTGGGTTCATCAATCAAACCCTCAGTGAGGAGAACCTTGACAGTGTCCTGCAGGTACAAACCTGAAGAGAAGTAGGTCAGTGCTGGGGATGGGAGGTGTGCTGCTGCAAACCAAGAGGGAAAGAGCAGAGCTGGGGTGAGTAATCATGGATTATGTGCACTAGGTTGATTGCTTTTTAGGGAAGCCACAACATTCTGTGCTTTAATAGGTGCTTTGTGGGATTGAGAACACAAACAGGGCATTGCCAAATTTTCCTGTAGCTCCTGTTTAAGAAGAATTTAATCTGCTAAAGCTTGTTTTAGTCCCTGAAACCGTGGTAGCTCCACTCTGGCTTCCCCCCCTTGGCTGAGCAGAGGGGCTGGTTTCTGGGTTTCTACTAAAACCAGCATTTTTCTTGTTGATAATGCAGCACTGCATAGTTATCACTGCCCAATTCACTGCAAACAACCTGGGCTAAGCCACACTGAGCCAATGGAAAAAGCTTTTTGTTTGAACCCACCTCCTTTTGTTGCATCAGGAGGAGAAGGGTTTCTGTAGGAGATGCAGCTCTGGTGAGTGAGGGGTGATCATCTTTGCCCACACAAGTGACTCTTCTGGAGCTGCACAGACATTCTATTGAGTGTGTGGGTGTCAAAAGAAAGCAAAACAACACGTGCTCCTTGCAGGCAGCTCTACATCCCCAAAGCTTCCTGCTGTTGTCAGTTGTTGGGTGATGAGCTGCAGAGTGTTTAGCTGCTCTTCTTGGGGCTCAGAGGGAGCTGATACTCAGTGTGAGTTACTCCTGATTGTCAGATCGCAGTAATGTCCTGTCAGTTCTCATTTGCTGCTGCTTTCTTGAAGCTTTAAAGGGCCAAATCCTTCCACGTTCCTATCCAGGAGTCAGGTTTGCACCCTGCTGAGCTCAACTGGGTTGTGTTTTGACATCCTGCTAAGTGTAGCCCATTGTGAAGTGGCATGGAACATCCCTAATACATAGCAGGGAAGCTGGCAAATGGAAATGATCCCAACTGCTCCCACTTCCCAAGCGAGGCAGCTCTTTGTTTGGCTTCATTTTTGTGTTCCTGTCAGAACAGGAGATAAATAAAAAGCCAAGCTCGAGGTTGACAGTCTCAGTTACTTTTAATTAGGTTTCACTTCTGCATGATTGAAGTCAATAGCTGAAAATTGTCTTCATGCCTGTGGTAGGACTGTCGTGAATCTGATTGCTGCAAGACAACAGCACTAAATACAGGCTGGGCTGGTTGTTCCTCTGAGTTAGTGGGTGCCTGCTGAAGTAAATGGAGTTGGCATAGAGGCACTGGAGGCAATTCCCAAAATCAATCATGGTGGAGTAAGGTGGACTGGGAACTGGCTGAAGGACAGAGCCCAGAGAGCTGTGGTCAGTGCAGCAGAGTCTGGCTGGAGCCCTGTGACCAGTGGAGTCCCCCAAGGGTCAGTAATGGGTCCAGGATTATTCAATATTTTCATCAGTGACCTGGATGAGGGGGCAGAGTAACCCTCAACAAGTTTGCTGCTGACACCAAATGGGAGGAGTGGCTGACACAGCAGCAGGCTGTGCTGCCATCCAGAGAGTCCTGCACAGGCTGGAGAGCTGGGCAGGGAGAAATTGAATGCAATTGAACAAGAGCAAGTGTAGAACCCTTCATCTGGGGAGGAACAACCCCATGGATCAGCACAGGCTGGGGCTGAGCTGCTGGAGAGCAGCTCTGGAGAAAGAGCCCTGGGGGTCCTGGTGGGCAGGGGGGGACCATGAGCCAACAATGGCCCTTGCAGCCAAGCAGGCCAAGGGATCCTGGGGGCATCAGGAGCAGTGTGGGCAGCAGGGCAAGGGAGGTTCTCCTCCCCCTCTGCTCTGCACTGCTG
>VYZU01012551.1:0-38926 GCA_013401355.1 Ceyx cyanopectus
TTTGATCTCTCATTGGGCTTAGAGGCCTAAAACCAAAGTGAAGATGGCTTATGACTGTGACTTTATGTATTTTCTAGCAGTTCTATCAGCTCTGTGGGTCAAACCACTGGATGTATGGCCAAGGCTGCAGGAGAAGAGACTTGCTTAAACCTTTTCTCTTGAGAAAGCTCTGGGCAGGAGACAGCTATGTCTCATACCTGTTCTGGGAACAGTGAAGCAGTGGGATTTCTAGTCTCTGGTAATTTTATTTTGATAGGGGACAGGGCGGGAACATGGATGGGATGATACCTGGTCTTGATGACAGGAAATTCTCCCACTGTATTTGTGAATATTTTGGATGGAAGGATAGTTGCATCTCGTTCACTTGCCGGTGAACAGACTGCCCAGTTTTTCTCCACATGAGGATCCTGCTCCCTTTGTAGGAAAGCACAGGACTATCACAGATTAGTCAGAGAAGTCGTTCAAATAAAAGGAAAATACTTTTCTTCTTGGCAAGATGTCAGTTCCATGCAGTACAGCCTACCTGCTGTGTGCCCAATACCATCAACACATATTTTGAGGCTGACTGCTGTCAGTGGAGACAAAATTAATTGATTTTGGCATGGAAAGGCCAGTGAAATCACCTGTCACAGAGAATGTGAAGCATAGGTAGAAGCAGAGAGGGATTAATCTTGCGTACCTCAGGCCTTCCTTTTATACCAAGGTAAAAAAAATGCTCCTCTAGTCTGTGCCCTGCAGTTCAGCCATCATCTGCTTCTTTCTAGACTTGTGTCCCCTTCAGGAGCACAACAGGCAACCCCTGCAATCCCAAAGCTGTGTGTGCTGCTTGAACCTGTCATTTGCAAATACTTGACCAAAAAGCCACTGACTTAAGGACTGGGGTGGGGGGAGAGGGTGTGAGGGGAAATATCACCATTTACCATGACTCCTATCCTTTCATACTAAAAATTTACTGGGTAAGCAGCATCCCTGGTAGGCATATCTGGAGAACATTTTTGCTGCTGAATTTCAAAGGCTGCTGCTAGATCATTAGGGTGAGAAAGCTCTTTATGAAATGTCACAGAAGTTGTCCCTTTTCCTAAAATGCCAGGTTGTTTCAAAGCTCCGAGTGCCTGCTAGACTCCCAGAAGGATGCCCAGTGCAGCACAGTCTGTATGAAGTGCCTGGAAGGAATTGCTGCTCACGTGGGGTACAGGGTTGCTTGCTGGTTGGCCCTGGGATATACTGGATGGTCTCAGAGACCGTGGGGCTTAATACTGGTGACAGTGGGAAGCTGTCATATGGGTGACTGGGGCATTGGGCACCTGAGAAAGTATGTAGGGCTGCAGGAAAGTGGTCTTGCCTCCAGGATGGTGTAGCCTGATCATTCTTGCCCTGGGAGATAGGAGAGGTTTCTACTGGTGGTATTGGCCTGTGCCCCACTCAGATGGGACTTACTGATCTGGCCATGGTGACGAGGTGTTTGTAGCTGGGTGCAGGGCTGCCCTTCTCTGGGGATATCCAGGGCAGGCTGCCACTCACTGGCCACTGCATCCTTCAGTAATCAGCTCCCTCTCAATGTAGGCATAAGCTGTGGGACATGTCAAAATTTGGTACCCAACACTATTCCAAGCCTGGTGAAGTGTTATTAGGGCTAAGCTGTAATTAGAGCATCTGGGCCTGGCTAGCTACCTGCCCCCATCACCCTTGCCTCTGACAGCCACTTGGGCAGGAAGGAGAGGGCAGGTAGACATAGCAGTCATGGGCAGGGTAAAGCTAGAGTGAGCTGTCTCCATCCCCTAAGTATGAATCCCTGTGTGGAACAAATTTGGTCCCTGACAATCAGTGATGGGAATTAACTGCAAATATCCTTAAAGAGTGTGATGTGTCCTCATGTCCAGCAGTGGAGGCAGGCTTGCTGCCAGCATGCTCCCCTCTCTGTTTTGTGGCCTGTGCCATCCCACATCCCTTGGGTTGGATTGATCTGATTTCAAATAATTTCACACTTGACTTGATTTAATTTCACCTGACTGATGCCAAATCCTGCCTTTGCTCGATATTTAAGGTCATCTATTGAATTTACTTTCTGCTTTTCCTCTTGGCTTATGTCCTTTAACACTATCCACAATATTTTTAAGGCAGCGTAACATGGCTTCTAGCCCACGGTTTGAAAGCATTGAATAATACCAAAGGCAGGACCATTTACCTGTTATTCCTTTCTGTAAATGTCCTTTTGTCTGACCAGAAGCCATTAATAGCTCTTGTCACCAGATGAAGGTGCTATTTTTGCACCAATTTTTCATCCATCTTTCATGTAGATGGTATTTCACTTTCTGATAAGTCTTAATGGCATCACAAAAAGTCCTAGTATAGATGTCAAAATTATCATGTCTGCTGCTTCCATTTACCTGCCAGCTCTTTGAGAGGGACAATTTAAATGGTTTGGTATAAATTGGTTCTTAAAAAATCCCAGTTGTCCACCGCTCAGCCCTCATATAGTGCCTCTGAGTTAATCCTTTGTGCAGGCTGATTTTCTAGGCACTGATCTATAACTAGACTTCAAGACTTTTAAACAGGATGCTCTGCTCATTCTGTGTCATTTCTTTGCTTCTGCTCCAGCTCTCTAGCAGTTCTTGGAGAGCATGGCTTGGGAGCTGGAGAGGGCTCCTCCTCTGATAATGAGTGTTGCTGTAGCTCATGTACATTTCACCTAGATGAAAGTTCATGAACCTCTTCTTTCGCAATCTGGCCCGTTTCCCCACCCATTTTCTGTTCGTTGTCATGGCTAAATGCTGGAGCCAGAGTTTGACTGTAGGTGCCTAAAAGAGAGACTGCAAAGCCTCAGCAAGTTATCTTTTTATCTTGGTGGTTTGTGGAGGGTAATTGATCCCTTTAGTGAGTTATTCACCTCTAGATCTCGAGATTCAACTTTTATGTGAAAGCTAAATATTAAAAAAGGCAGCAGAGTCATCACTTTCTTCCATTTGATTTCCTGCCCTTTGTTCCTTCTTCACCCTCCTGCAGTTGATTCTCATGTCCATCACTAGTTCTCTTTTCACTGTTAAGCATTCAATGGCAAGGCACAGATCTAGCTCACTCAAAGGCCACCTGCAAACATCTGAGCTTTGCTAATTCTTAGATATTTTTTTTCCTCTTCTCTTTCCCTCTCTCTCCTTCCTTTTATAAAAGGCTACTTGCAAGGAATTGCTCCCCAGCACTGGAATTTCAGCCTGGGCATTAGGAAAAAACACTCCCCCAAGAGGGGAGGCAGCTCTGGGACAGGTCCTCTGAGTGGTGGTGGCTTGCCACCCTTGGGGATTTCTGAGTGTTGGTTAGACAAAGCTGTCTGGCTTGCAAAAGTGTTAGGGACAGTCTTGCTATAGATAGATATAGATAGTCTTGCTCCAGGAGGAAGACTGATCTAGAGACTGTGAAGAGCCTTTCCAGACAACATCGCCACAGATCTGCAAAAGATCAATACATACCTAAGCTGGGTTATTCTCCTACATCAGAAGCACGTCTGCACTGCCCTTAGACATGACAGTCCTTTTTTCTTCAGGCAGGTGTCAGTGCCCTGTGAAGTGGCCCCACATTACTCCTGTGTTTGGTGGAAACTCAGCACATGCAGAAGAGCTGACCTTGCAGCCTTCCCACAGCCCTGCCTCTGCATTTGGAATAGCCCTGCTGAACTTGCAAGCTTGTTGCTGAGCTTCCCTAGTACTAGAATTTGGGATTTAATAGCTAGGGCTGGAAATGTTTGCAGCCTTTCCCATGGCCAGGACTGCCCTAGGAACAATGGGTTCCTGTTGTATTGTTTGGTCCTCTTTTCTGCTACAGCAGTAGTTGGGATAAGGTATTATTACAGAGCTTGCCCTGGGACATGTGCAAGGCTGCTGAGCTGAACTGCAAAATCCTCTGTGTTTTCTGATGCTCTTTGTTCTGTGACAAATGCCTGACCTCTGGTTTAAAGTGAGATGCTAGTAGTGAGGTAGGTATGAGCTGGCACTGAGTTCTTTGTGCCTTCCTTCATCCTGGAGATCTTGCCATTCATCTGGCCTCTCCAAAGTAACCTGTGGATACTCAAAATGTCAAATCATCTTGGCAGTTGTAGAGGCAAACAGATTATTGTAGTTTATGTGGCTGACAGAGAAACTGAGGCCAAAGAATCTGAACACATGTCCTGGAGGCCAGCAGGAGCTGGAAGAAAAGGTAGTCAGATCTTTTGTAAACACCCAGGATCATCCAGGCAGCACCAGTGAGGCCTTACCTCTTGCTGTATGAAATACAGGATCCACTGGACGTGTTTTTTGGACCATGTGCTCAGCCTGGCTCTTCCAGGCTTTCATGCCATGTGTGCCTTTGAAGGGTGGAACAAGGGGCTTGCTCCCAAAGAACACCCCAAATCTGGCAGCAAAGAAGATGCAGTTTTTCCAGGAAGTTAACTGTCAGACCTTGGAAAATATTGGCATTTTACAGGTTGGTCCCTGAAGAAACTTGTGCATGTCTTTGCTAACTACCATGGGTACTCTTCCCTTGGCCCTCTGATTCACTCAGACCCACCTTGTTTTTGCATGCCAGCAATGCCTCAGGAGCTGGGCAGTTATCAGAAGACAATGAATCACCTAAAACATCCGCTAACTCATTCTGTAGGAGCTCATCTTACTCACAGCACAAATACCAGCTCTCAGCTGCTCTGAAAATTTTCTGCCTATAAATGAGGGCCATAAGCCCACAGAGCTAGAAGACAAGGTCAGCAGCTGTAAACTTCCCAAAGGGACCAACGCTTTCCTATCCATTCAGGAAGAGACCAGTGCCTGTCCCTGATGCTTGTTTTTAGAGAAGGTGGGGGTTTTTATCACAGAGGTTCCCTTTTTGTTCCAAGTCTCACATTACACCAGACCAAGAATTTCACTCGGCGACTGGTGCCTCTAGCCCAGTAGCATGTTAGCAGGCTTGTCTTTTCAGGAAGATGTTCAACATGATGTCTACTACAGCTGCAAAGCCAAACAAGATCTAATTCTGATCCTGGATTTTTTGGTTTTTGTTTTTTCTTTTTTTCCCCTTCCTTGGCTGGAGTTGGTCCTAAACTGCTCCATAAATCATTGCCCAGTGATAAAATACCAGGGGAGACTGGGTTTGTCTGATGCTTGCTCTTGAGAGGTAAGATCTTATCTTAGCAAAAACAGCCCCTGGGTAAGGTGATAGCACAGAAACACGCTGCATATCTTCCCACCCCTCCATGGCTTTTTTTTTCTGCACTGCTTCAAGAGCCAGTTTGTTCCAGCAGCAAGGTACTATGCCCACTGCACAGCCTGGCACAGTAACGTGGCATTTCAGTTTTACTGGCAATGATCACATTGGTGTGTCCTGTACCTGCCCTGTTTTGGTGCTGGTGGAACTCTTACATGAATAAGATCCTCCCTGAGCTTTCCCTTCTCCAGGCTGACAAACCCAGCTCTCAAAGTCTTTCTTCACAGAAGAGATGTTTTAGTTCCTTCATCCTCTTCATGGCCCTTTGTGAGATTCTCTTCCATGTTTCTCTTGTACTGCACAGCCCAGAATTGGACACAACACTCCAGGTGTGGCCTCACCAATGCAGACTACAGGGAAGGATCACCTCCCTTCATGTGCTGGCAGCACTTCTAATGCAGCCCAATGCACCATCAGCCTTTTCTTCAAGACTGTATTGCTGGCTCATGTTTGATGAACTTCATAGAATCATAGGATGTTAAGGATGGAAAGGGACCTCTGGAGATGATTGAGATCAACCTCCCTGCCAGCACAGGGAACACCCAGGACAGGTCACCCAGGAACAGATCCAAGCAGGTCTTGACAGTCTCCAGAGAAGAAGACTCTACAATCTCCATGGGCAGCCTGTTCATGTTGCCATCTAAATCCATTTGCTGTCGGCCCACTTCCCCAGCCTGTCCAGATCCCTCTGGATGGCAGTACAACTGTGGCATATCAACCACTCCTGCCAGTTATGTGTCATCAGCAAACCCGCCGAGGGTACACTCTGCCCCATCATCTGTTTCATTAATGAAGATATTAAACAGGGTAGGACTTGATCTTGACTACCAGGGTACACCACTAGTGAGTGGCCTCCAACTAGACTTCCCACCACTGATTGCCATCCTCCAGGCACCAGCCATCTGGGCAATTTTTAATCCACCTCTCTCTCTGGAGATAAGGAAACTAAAGCCCAACTAGAACTGAATCTGACAGGGATGATCAGACAACTTTTCTGTATTCCCCTCAGGTTACCCATCCTTGCTTCCACCCTCTGTAAGCTTCCTTTCTGTGTCTTAAGTTTGACCAGGGGCTCCTTGTATATCCACACAGGCTTCCCGGAATCACTTTTACCTGTTGTCCCTTTAGCCCTAGTCCATAAGCTCTCAGCTGGTTCCTTATCTGTACCCAGGCAGAGCTCCAAGCACTTCAACTGCTCACATGGAGGGCAACTCCCCCTACCCATCTTACCATCCTGTCCTACATAAAGAGCCTTAGCCCTCTATTGCAACACTCCACTCATGGGAGCCATCCCACCACAAGATCACAGCCCAGCAACTGCACACAGATCTCTAGTTCCTCACATGTGTTTCCCAGACTTCATGCATCAGTGTACAGACAAGTGCCCAGCAGGCAGAGTTTCTGGAGGTGGCTTGAGGGATTTCTCCACAATGGATTGTGGATTTCTCCACAATTCATTCCTTGCTTATAAGCAAGTGCTGACGATCATCCCCATTTTGTTGATTTTGTGATCCCTTCCTGCTACCTCACCCTTTGCTCAGCCATCCTACTCGTCACTCCTGCACAGGACTGACAGATACTCTCTCCCTCCCCTGCCATCCCTAGCCCAGTAGGTGTGAGCACACAGAAACTGACATTTCCTCGCAGACATGCCTGTGCTCATGGGTGTCAGTCCCATGTGTGCTAATTGAGCTTTGCTGTTTCCTTAAACTGCATAGATGGAATTTGCATTCACTCATCTCCATGCTGCTGTGAGGTTCTGCTGGCTACCACCTTTTAGGAGCAATCAGACCTCCAGCAAGCAGATAGGTCTTGCATCTTCCTGCAAATAAAGAACATGAATTGAGCACTTATTGATATGTTTCTAGAGGTGGTGTAGTCCTGCTGGAGGCTGAGTGGCTGATGACTGCATTTAAACAGCCCTGCTGCAGGTGAGATGGTACCTCTGTTCCCTCTAGGGACTAACTCCAGAAAAAGGTTTATACAAATGCTTTTTCACTCCCCAGCTGACTTGGGAAATTCTCATTTTTAAAATGCCCTGGGAGGTGTGTCTGCTGAATCTCTGCAAATGCAGCTAACTCTGAAAAGTGCAGCCTAGAGTAGAGTGTCCTCTACACAGCCAGGTCAAGGGCTTCACCTGCTCTTCTCTGAGTTCAGGTGCCCAGGATACTTCAGCACAGATGCTGGTTCTGCTAAGTGGACATGCTTCTGCAGGGAAGTTTGGTTGTAAATGTAGCACTGGGAAGGAAAACGGTTTCTTCTGGAGTGAGAAGTGACCCTGAGTTTGGTACCAGGTTGATCCCTCTCCTTATGTGTCTTTTCCTTCAAAAATCACACCCCATTAATGTAAACCTAAGGCTCAGGTGGTTGTGTCCCCTTCAACCCTGTGCAAGTCTGCACTTTGGGGTCCTCTCAGGCTTGACTCTGCAGGGCAGTAGAAGTAAGCTGCCTTCCACTCCTGCAGACGTGTCCCCTGCAGTCACTGGGGCTGCCTCGCCTTGATGTCAGAAAGAGTCCTTCTAAAATGAGAGGGCTGCTGTCCCTTGTCCTCTGGGGCTTCCCTGCCAGCCCACTTCCCAGCCCTGGGAGCCTGTGTGCCTACAGCTGTGCTGCCTTGGCTTTGGCACTTGCCCTTTCCCTGTCCTCGCGTGAGTCAACTGACCCAGTTTTAGGGCCAGGTCTTGCACCTATTTCCCTGCCAGTCCTGTGTGCTGACACTGCCCATGGAGGGACATAGTTCGAGGGGGTGCTTTTGTGATTTGCTTTCAAATTTTTAAGAAAGGTATTCCCACCTTTTTGAGTCCTCTTTGTAGTGGTCCAGGTGCAAATTACTTTGTCACATTGCATTATTTGCAGAGAAAATCCAAATGCTGTAGCAGCCCCAGGGGTTTTACCAACTGAAACCTATTCTACCATCATCTCAGTGACTTCACTCTTCCTGTCTTGATGGCACAGGACATGCAGGGTTGCAATCTGTACCTTCCCAGCACCTTTCCATCAGGTCTGGGCTGACATTTAATACTGGGGCCAGTTTGGCAGGTAAATAAGAACAGATGTTCTGGGAAGGAGCTGTGAGAGCTGCTCAGTACAAATGCAGATCCCTGCTACTAAGGACAAGGTGCTTTTGGTTGATGATCTGCCTATGATGTGGAAGCAGAGACAATACATGGTCACTAGAGCCTGCCCTGTAACGGCCCTGTGGCAGGACACCTGAGGGAGTGGAGCTCAGCTTCTTGCTTTGGCCTTCAATGTTCCCAAGCCCAATATTAAGGACTCCAGGTCTAGAGCATTTCCCTGCATGAGGACAGCACTGTTCTGCTCACAGGCCTGGAGAGGCCTAGGGAACCAATGAACAATCTGTAACACTGAAAAGCAGCAAAGTGAAGGGGTATTTGCTGTCTGAGCTTGTGGAAGCTTCCAAAGCCTCTTTTGGGATGCACCCTTCTCTGCTTGTGTCGCTTCCTTGTGTTCACTCATCTCCCAGCCCCACTTTCTTGGGGCACTGTTTTTATTTTCCTTGTGCTTATTGGTCGTAGAGGGGTCCTTGGGTGCTATCAGCATCTCTTTCTGTTTGGGCTAACCCAAGTATTTTGCCTTATTTTCATACTTTTCCTATCAACACATGTACCCTGAGGCACGGAGAACTCTTCCCTGCTTTCCAGCTCTTGAAATCACAGCTGTGGGCAGATGATCAGTCCCAGGGCAGTCAGCATGCAGTGAAACCAGTGGCTGTGGAAACACCTTCCCCAGGGGAACCTGTGGAGGTAGAACCAGGTCACAACACTCTCTAGGTATCCCAGAGGTACACAGAGCCCTGGTCCTCCCAAGCTCTCCCATATGGTCCAGCTAGACCAACCCCCATCAGGGAGGCATGGCAAGAGCCAGCATGTTCCTCTGCTAGCAGTCATCCTTTGAGGGAACTGTGTTAGGAGGCTTCCTCTCTTCTCTGAGTCATGTCAAAATCAGTCCCAAATATTCTCTTTGAAGCTCTTCACGCAGCACTGGAGCGATCTTGCCTTCAAAGCAGTTGCTGGAGACAGACAGGCTGCTTAAAAGATACTTGAGCACTCTCACATTGTGTTTAGGCTGTATTAAAATTTTACCGTGCTGTTTCACACCTCAGATGAATCACAGCTGCTCCTGAAAAGCACCGGGGGCTGGGGGGGAGACGTGTACAAGGAGGGGGCTTTTGAAAGGGATTATTAATGCACTGAGATGTTTTGGTGTCTGAAAGAGGTCCTGAATGGTAGATCTGTGTTTTTTTCTCTGTGCTCATTAACAGTGAAGCATGTAGCTGCTGAAGAGCTTAGCAGAATGAGGGGAGGACGTGGCTGCTGCTCAGGCAGGGATGAGCAGGGGAGTGGGAACAGAGGGAGGTGGGTGCTGGCTGTCTCCCTGGGGAGAAGACATGGGAATAAAGGGAGGAGGGTGCTGGCTGTCTCCCTGAGAGGCAGTTTCAGGTTACGAGTTCAATACCTGCCTCCCTTTGGGAGGTTGCAATATGGCAAGTTGTTTCTTGATGTGCAAACAATTAAAAAGAGGGTGGGGGTTGGGGGGAAGATGGAGAAAGCAAACACCTCCTCTGGGATCTGGCTGCCTCTGCAGCTGCTCACCTAAGGCACTTCTTGCAGAGGGAGTTTCACACAGGAAAAATTGTGCAGGGGGCATCAGGTTACTTGCAGGATGGAGTTTGGAAGTGTGAGATGTGCCTTCAGCCTCTAAGTGTAAAGGGTATTCCTCCCTCTTTTGTCTGGGCATAAAGTGGGTCCCTGAGGTCACATCTGGGGTTACAGTTGTCCTTTTGCTGGTCCCTGGGATTGCTCTATAATACTAGAGAGAGGCAAGGGGTGCCTTTAATCATCTCCTAGCAGCATCCTTGAACATGGGGGAACATCTTTCCTGTGGTGTCCACCTGCACCGGGGGAGAGGCCAGGTCCTAAAGGAATCAATTTTCTCCAGGTCTGACACTGTCCTGTGAGCTTTGCAGGCTCCTTTTGGAGTCCTTGCTTACCGGAGGAGGAGTGATTTCTATGCCCCATGGGCAAGGAATTTTGTGACTTTGCCTCCTTCATTTGCTTCAAAGTTCCTTGCCTCCCTGCATCACCCTAGTCTTGTTGCAACCGGCCACCCAAAGCCACTCATCTGACTTGCTTTGCGAGGCCTCCTGGACCAGGTGGAGAGACCAGGAGACAGTGGCTGGCAAGGTGGGCTGCCTTTGCTGAGCAGTGGTATGGGGGTGAGAGAAACTCTGCTGCTGCTCCTGACATGGGAAGATGCTTTTGTGTTCTGCTCACTACCTATTAGCTCCAGAGCCAGTTAGCAGAGGGGGCAGCTTTCTCTTTTTTTTTTTCATGCTAATTTTTGCTTTCTTCTTTGCCTGCCTCAGTGAGCCAAGCACCAAACTGATGGCTCTATATATCCTGTGGGAATAAAATACCCCTCAAGCCCTTATTTCTTTCTACTGAAGCTGAAACGTGCTGTTTCCCATAGCTGAAAGTGGGGGGAAGGTGCACACAGGCATCATCTGTAGTGCTACCACTCCCTGTGTCCTGGCTGATTTGCCACTGCCATGCCCCTCAGCTTGTACTGATCCCTGTCACTCTGCTGACAGTATGAGAGACAAGCACCAGTTTGCCTTGGCCAGAAAACTTGCAAAGAAAAAAACCAGCTCAGGGCTTTTCACTTGAAGAGAAAGAGAGTGAGAAGAATAGACCTGAAAGCAAATTCCCGTGTTTTTTTGCTTTGGGTGAGAGCTTTTCCCACGCTCCATTGGAAGGAGTGCAAGGAGCAAATGTTTCCCAGTGCCTGTAAACACCAAACACCACTGAGGAGCAAGAAAAAAAGGCAATCTTATTGGAGAAAGGCAGAAATCAGCAGCATGCTCTTCCACATTGCCTCGTGTCTGTGTGTCCGTTCCTTCTGTGGCAATAGTGTTTCCAGACTTAGCTAAGTCTTCTGAGTGGTGGGACTGTCACACCCTGTGGTACTCTGACATGAGACCAGGTAGGTGGTGGTTGCTCCACAGCGCTGGTGACTACTGTTTCTCCATGAGAGACCCAGCAACTGGACTGGGGAAGAGGGTCATGGGTCTATTTCCCAGGCTGGCACCTTGGAAGATGCTTGACATTTATTTGCATTCAGCTGGCACTGGTCAAGGAGCTCGAGCTTCAAGACTTTTGGTTCCCCATCCAAGGGAGGCTGGGAAGACTTTTGGTTCCCCACCCAAGGGAGGCTGGGAAAGCAAGTCTGGTTCACTGCATCTCCCAAGCCAGTTGCTTTGACTGGCCCAAGCCCCATCGTTCACCACCTTACTCTGTTCTGATTCCTGACTCCTCTCTTCAAAGAACTGAAAAATCAATGAACATCTTGCCTTTTGGCAGTCCTCAGCTCCGGCTTCAGAAGCAAACTTTTCCAATGCACCAAGTGCTTTGGGCACACCTCCCAACCATTCCAAGTCCATCTGTTTTCCACAGAGAGCTAGTGTTTAGCAGCCAGTCTTGACAGGGCTATGTGAAACCCATCCATGCGTGGGAGAGCTTGCCCATGCAACTCGCACCCTGGGAACCGGTTCACCAGCTCCACAAGTGGAGGCCTGTCTCTGGTGAGGGAGTCTCTGTGTCTCAGCACATGAGGGGCTATGGGTCTTTAAGAGGCAGAACAGAGATTGGAAGGCAGAATTTGGAAATGAGGAAACAGCTGAGGCTGGGGATGCTCATCAAGCATCCATGTGGGTTTGGTTCAAGCTTTTCAAGGAGTCGGGTGTGGGGGGGGAAGTTTGGAAGCCAGTGCCCATTGGGGTTTAGAGATGTGGGCCCTGCCCACCCCATCCTAAGGTGACTGGGAGCACTCAGGATTCTGTCCTGAAGGCTGCTCCAGCAGCTCATTGAGCCCACTGCTTTTTGCAGCTGGCCAAGCAAAAAGCATCGATGATAACAAAAGCCTTGCTCAGGGGTCCCAGTTTCAAACAAAGCACCGGTGTCTTATTGCTGGTGCATTTTACTATCTTCCCATCAATGAGAAACCATCTCCATCGTCCCCCTCTGCGCCTTTGGTCTCTCTCATAGAAAGCCGTGCTGACAAGCTCGGCAGCCTGCGTGCGCCAGTATCTGCTCCTGCGATCTCCCTTTGTTTGGCTGCCAGCTTTCTGCACCTGCGTGCGCGCCCGGAGCCCTCCCCGCTGCGGTTAGTCCTTCCCTCGCCCCAGCCCGTGGGTAGGAAGGCGGGTTGTAGCCACGTCCAGGGGGCAAACCGGTGTTTGGCAATGGCAAGTGTTCCCACTCCAGCCAGCCGCGGGTGGCACAGGGGGACACACGCAGTTTGCTTATTTGTGGATGAAGAGCCAGTTGCCCTGAGATTAACCCTCCAGAGGGGTCCTGCACACATCTGTCCTGATGGGAGCTGGCATCTTCATGCTTCCTTTGCTTCCTTTGCTAATTGAGCCTGGATTGTATTAGCTAATCCTGTCTCCAAATCCCCTAGCTGTTCAAAGCTTAATAAGAGCAACCACACATACTCGTGCCCTGTTGGGACAGGGATTACAGAAACTAAGGAGGGTTGGGACAGTTCAGGTGGGTTTTTTCTGCTTGTTTTGTTGTTGGGGTTTTTTTTAAGGGGAGTATTTTCTTTGGCAATCTGTAGCCAGCTGCCATCACTGTCTCCCCATTCAAAGTGTATCATAAGAAAAAACACTGTCATCAAGAGATTACAAGTGAAGGAAAGCCAGGGATACACAGAGTTAGTATCAGTTAGATACTGTGTGCTCCCATGGTCCTCCCTTTGCCATGGTGCCCATCCCCAGGCTTGCTCCTTATTTTGCACTGATCACTAGGACAGACTGGTTTGGACCCAGTGGCCTGTTCTGCCCTCTCCCAGAGGAATGCTTCAGGTTGCCACCAGGTTCCAGTCAGCACCACCAAAACCCTTGGAATCATGGCAAGAAGCAGGTGAGAGACTTGGCCAGCATGAGCTGGAAGTATTCACCAACCACACGGGGAAAGGGAATAAACTGGACAGGCACGTGGAAGGGCACTCCTTGTCCAGAAGGCACCACAGCAGCCAGACCACCAGCCCAGAGCATCCTATCCTCTCTGGAGACCCTGCCTGAATGGCAGGAGGAAATGCTCTGCTGCAGTTTTGCTTTTTAAAGAGAAGCAGAGAAATAATAATATAAATCTTATCTGTGTCATGCTCATTTGCTTGAGCTTTTGTAGCCTCTTCTTTCACCCCAACTACCTCAAGTGGGAGAGAGGGAGCTGGAGCAGCTGTGGGAGCCCCTGGCCATGGCGTACAAAGCCCACTTGTTATTGGCACTGTCATATGCCTCCCTGCCCCCTCCCCCTTCCCAGCCTCACCACAACCGCTACATCCCAAAAGCACAAGCTGAGCATCCATCAAAAGGGCTATTATCCCATGATTTCTTAACAGCCACTGTTGCTCTTGGGTATGGAGAACTGAGCTCCCCTGCTGACACAGTCCCCAGCAAAGGAATGGCAGTGCCTGTCACTGGTTGGCATACTGATTTGCAGCCCACTGCGGTGACCAGAGTAGGATGGGGGGCTGTTGCCTGCATGTGAGGCTGTATTAGTGATTTGGGGCCTCATTACAGTCCTACAAGGCAGACAGGTCCTACAGAGATCACACTTTGGGCCTCTAGATGTTAGCAAGGGGTTTCTTTTCTATAGAGGGTGGTTAAGAGACCACATGAGGTTTTCATTTTTTTATAGCTTATGCTTTAAATCTGCTATTACCAGGAAATAGGGGTTGGATTTTGGAGGGTTTTTGGAGTTGGGTGTGAACTGTGGGGGTTTTGAACAAAAGGTGCACCTATGGCCCCACGTATGTTCTCTCCCTACAGCAAGATGAGTTGTCATGGTGGCAACAATCTCCCTGAGATCAAGGAGAAGTCCCAGGGGTGGAGGGAAGGTGCTGTGGGGGGTAGCCAGCATATCTGCTCAATGAGGAAAGCAGGAGCTGGGGAGAAAAGGAGCATGGCAAACCAAACCACCAACCCCTGGAACTGGAAAAGGCTCTGCAGTTTCCACAAACACACACATTGACCCAAGCAGCTTGTTGAGTGGTAGCAGATATTACCAACCCAAGAGCCTGCTGAAGGACAGCACATTGCTGTCACCAGGGCAGCAGTGGGTGCTGGCACTGGTTGCTCCCTCACAGGTGCATTTGTTCTTACTGGGTATGAGCAAACAAACCAGTTGCAGCAGAGATGATGCCACCTTGCTTTGACCTATGAGCTGTGACACCTTGTGTGTGGCCGGAGTCCTGGCAGGGACAGGAAGATGGTCCCTGGGGACCACTGCCAGGAGGAGATCTGTACACCACAGATGGAAACTAAAATTTGCTCAGTCACACAGTGTGGAGCATAACTGATAAAAGGTGTCACACTTTTCTTGTTGTTTGTTTTTCCTAGGTCCCCTGGAGTAAAAGGGACTGTTGCCATTATGGGTTTTGGGACTGCTGGCTGTGACCAATGCTGAACCCCCCTCCAGAAACCTTTGCTTCTTCCCTTTTTTTTTTTTGTCTGCCCACAGAGAAACTCACTCCTGGCTTGTGTCTGTTTGTCTTCTTGTTCTCGGTGGGTTTCTCTTGCAGCTGACATGTTGAAAACAAGACTCAGTGATGGTGTCACTTCTGTCAGTGAGGGATGGTGCTCAAAGCTCTGGTCGGCCTGAAGTTTCCCTTTGTGCCATCAGGGCTGCTCTGAGGCATGTGCCTTGTTGCTGAGTCAGCATTCTGGAAAACAATAAGTTGGAAGATATATGGCTGGCCAGGGCACGTGGTTGCATCTTAGCAGGCACTGTATACTGCTTTCCACTCAAAGGAGCTCCTTTAGTGCAAGTTTTCTTGGACACTGGGAAAATACCTAAAATGAACAGCAATTATTATTGTACTAGAGAAGTCACAGGGTGTTTACAACCATGCAAAAAGCCATCACTTTTCTGTTAAAACTTATAGAAAAAAATGTTTAATGAAAATTTGAGGTTGTTCAATTTTCCACTGAAACTTCTGGACATAAAGAGGATGACTTTACTAGAAAAAGAAGAATTGTCACTGTCCCATAATCCCAAGGCCTGTGACATGGGAAAGGTCTTTCTACCTGGGATGAACACGTCAAGACAGCTTGCTCAGCCCAGCCACTGCTGTTCTTGTGAGAACCTAGGATGAATTTTAACTCTGGTTTTCCTTCCCTAAGGTGTCCCCGACTCTTCACTAAGAAGGTACACTGAGAATATCACAGCACCTCAGCTATCAGAAAATTATAGCGCTCTTATTGAAAAAGGTGGAGCCTCTTTTTACACTTTCAGGTATGAAAGTCAGATGCTTTAATCTGGGGACGTCTGCCATCCTCTGAAATTAACCATCCATACAGACCTCTGCTACAACCTCAGCTGGGCTGGTTAGAGCTGAGTTCTTTCATCCAAACCTTTTTAAATAGGGAAGATGTCAGAAATATGGGCCACTCATTTTCTAAGCTCATTTTTCCCCCTTACAGGTGAGCTGTGGCTCTGCGCATGAAGTGGGGATTCTGTCATGGTGGTGACACATCTGAGAACTCACGTACTCATTCTTTGGGGTGTGCTGGCACTGGGATCCTGCATGCAAAAAAAAGACAAGCAAATTGATTGCCAGTAGTTTGCCTGAAAGCAGCAGTGGGAGGTGTGTTAAGCAGATGTCCTCGTGGCAATATGGCAAATTAAGTGGAGGGGTTCCCATATCTTCCTGTGCCTCTTCTTAGTGTGGGGTCTGTGCTATTTTAATAGCTGATCAAAAAAGGAGAGCACGAGCAGACAGCTGTAACTGTGCACAACCAGCCAGCTGGGATGTTTGCAAGCAAAAAGGTTTGCAAGCTATGGTATTGCCAAAACTCCCTGAAGGAGAATTGACTGGGATGATTGGCTCCAGAGAGGGATTTTTTTTTTTCCTCTGGTAAGTGCTGTGCATATCTCCAGCTTCTGTTTTCCTATTTGGGGCTTGGATTTCCCATTATGCAAGCCTATTTTTCTTTTTAATCCTCTATTTTCTCCTGAACTGTATGAGACTAGAAATGCTTTGTTGTGCTAAAACAGAGGTGACTTACACAAAGCAACTGAGCTAAGGCCCTGACCAGACCAGGGGCAGATCTGGGCATTTTTTTCCTAGTTTCAGAGAATTTAGATGCTCCAAACTAGACACCACAGAGCAAGCCCTAGAGTGAGGGATGACCCCCTCCTTTTCCAGACTGTCTTGAAGTGCTGCTCAGACACTATAGGGAGCAAAACCTTGCCCCGCTCCCTTTTAATGACCCACAGCCTTCCAGGCCAACAGAAGCTGGGGATTTTCCTGAGCTGCTGTCTGCACTTTTGCACGGTGGGATCAAATCCTGCTTTCAGCCTCTGCAAACTTCCTTCCACAGCATCCCCTCGGGCTGAACTTCACCCTGTCCTTGTCTGGCAGCCTCGGTGAGGATGAGTGAACTCTCTGACTCCCAGCGTCTTCCAGATGGGTCCAGGACCGCTGTCGAGCCTGCCGTGCAGCGTCCGTGCGCTGGCTGTGTCTCTGCAACGAGCGTGTACAGGACCCACCGGGTCCGTGCGGGGCTGCCGGGGTGTGAAGGTGCCCGCACCCGCTCGAGGGGTCGGCACCCACCTAGGGTGTCCCCGAGACGGTGCACGTCTGAGTGAGCGCTGCCGGGGAGGGGGCGGCGCTGCCCCCGCAGCAGGTGGGTGTGCTCAGTGAGAGGGAGAGGCACGGCGGGCGCGGGGGGGAGCGGGGGTGGCGCCCTNCCCCGCTTTGCCACTCGCCCGGTGGCGGCGGCGGCCGTGGCCGGGCGCGGTGCGGAACGGGAGGGAGCCCCGCCGCCGCGGGAGGCTGGTGAGCAGGGGACGGGCTGAGGGCGAGCGCCGGGCCTCCGCCTCTCGGGAAAAAGCAGGCCCGGGAGGGACCCCACGCCCCTCCGCGGCTCGGGGCCGGGGCGGGGTCGCCGGGGGTCCAGGGCGGCGGGGCCGTGCCGGTGCCCACCGAGCATGCGGGCGGTGGGCGGGGAGCGGGGCTGAAGCTGCTCCGAGACGCTCACCGGTCCCGATCGTCACCGCCGCCCGACCCGGGAGCCCCTTCGGGATCTGTCCGGTAAACTTTTCCTAGTCCCCCTGGAGGGGCCGTCCGCCCGTCCGAGCTGTTGGGGTAGGATGTCTGGCGGCGGGGGGGGGAAGGGGTTCTGGGCGCCGGAGCATCCTTGTGCCGCATCCTAGCATCTCCATACTAGACAACAGGGAGCCTTTATACCGGCTCCTTGCCGGTGCCCCGGTTGGTGCGGCAGCTCTGAGGGTGCCTCCGACCCAGCTCCTGGCTTTCGGCTTGCCCGGGGCGGGGGCCGGTCCCGGTCGGTGTCCCCGCCGGCGTGCGGACGCGGGACCGCCCGCCACGGTCTGGGCAGCGAGAAACAACGGCTGCGTTAGCGGCTGGAAGGGAAATCCCGGTCTTTAAAAGGCAGTTGGCAGCGCCGATTATTAAACCAGAAGTGAAGAGTTTTATCTGGCTCCGGTCCCTGCTTTCTAGCCTTTTGATTTTTGCTTTTTTTTTTTTCCTTTGCTGGCTCTCATCGGAACACTTGTTCAGCTTTGAATGATGCTGGACACTGCTTACTAGGTCTGAAAGGAAGTGAAGCAACAGTGCTAGAGTATTTTTTAACGTGTTTTCCCTGCAAATAATTTTAATCTTGTTAAAGGTGTCGAGGTATGTCCAAGAGTGGTTTGTTGTCCTTTGGTTAATTTGGACTCTGTAAAGTCCATGGAAAAACTGTGTGAAAGTCTCTTCCCTAAAAAGACATACGCACTGATCTGATTTGTGGATGCCATTGATATTCCCTTTTTTTTTTCCTGCTCTTTATTGAAACAGACTATGATATATATCAGACTAATATATCAGCCTGCCAGACAGAGTGTCTGCAGGCAGTAATGCTTTAGGTGATCAAAACCTCCCTTCCCATAGGTGCCTTCTGAATTCAGATATTGTTTGTGGGTCAGTGTCTCTCACCTCCTTCACTTTGTCCTACTCAGGCTCTTACTGGTATTTTTTCTTTCCTCCGAGCAATAGGATGGCTGTTGGATAAGCTGTCCAGGGCATCTATGAGGCCAGAGGCAAGAGGCTTTACTGAAGCCCAGGCTGGTTTAGAGGTGCATGCAGGTGGAAAGGTGTCCATAGTGGACAACAACACTACCACAGTGGTAGTGTTGCATTATGCCTGTGTGGAGGAAGCTGGTATGAAGGACCAGGCTGGTAAATTTTGCTCTTGTGCCATCAGGATTGGAGTGTAAAAGTGGTTGTTCACTCAGAAGAAGCATCGGTTTGCACTGGGATCAACTGGCTATGAGATGATGGCCCAAAGTTGATTAGGTGGAGAAGGACTCGGTGGAGCCAGCCACATGGGGGAATTGTTTACCCTGACACCCGTAGCAGACAGCTGCAATTTCCCTCATCTGGTTGTGTTTTATGATCATCTCCCTAATTCACTGAGCTTTGTGGGAGTCCTCCTCTGAAGTATCTCCAAAGTTGTTAGCTTCAAGTAGCTACTGGATGAATGCAATCAGACCTGGCTGGGTGCTGGGGGGGGTTGGGGGGGGAACACAAGAATGCAGGAATGTCTTGTTCCTGGGGCATTTCCTCCTGGGGAAGAAGATAGGAAGGCATCCTTGTCTGTTAGTAATCCAAGAGCAAAACGTTTCTCCCCTTGCAGACAATGAATCGATTCAGCGAGCTGACACTGTTATTTGTGGCTCCTGGCAAAGCAGATAAGAGCTTTCTGCCAGGCACTTGCTCAAAGCAGTGCCAGCCCCAGCCTTGCTGCTTGCCTTTCTCTGCTACGCTGGGTGGAAGAGAAGCCTTTGTGTGCCACAGCAGTAAGCACAGTGGTGCTTCTAGGTGAAGGAAGGTTGCTGCCAGTCCCTTGTGGTTACACAATCACTGATTCTGGTCCTTGTATCTTCGGGCTTTTTTTATTTTCCAGAGAGAGTATGCTACTTTGGAGAAGGAATTTTTCCTGCCTGGCTCTGCATGTGAGGTTGTGAACAGTTATTTCCAAGACCTCTTCCCTTTACCCTTGGTCTAAACCTTGCACGAGGCTGGTTATACATGCTCATTAAACAGGGAATTAAATCACATAGGAATTCTTGCTTGATGTCTTCTCTATTACAGAGCTATGCTTAGGAGTAGAGGCTTTTAAAGTGATTGTGTGGGCTTTAGCTAAGCTGTGAAAAAAAGTCTTGTAAACAATAAGCCTTTGTGATGAAGGCAGAGAAAGCGTAATTATCACCTGGCCTATTCATTTTTTTCCCCATTTTGGGGCATAACCAAACTAATCAGACTGTGTTGTGCTTTTCCAGGTGATCTTGAAGAGTGGCTCTGGGAGCAAATGCAAAATGAGCAGAAGACGCAGAGGGCTCTGGCTCTGAGCCGCGAGGATTTGAAGATGTCTGCGTGCAGTGACTTTGTGGAACACGTTTGGAAGCCCGGCTCCTGCAAAAACTGCTTCAACCCCAAGAGTTCCCATCGACTGCAAACACGTCCAGACGTGGGAGCTTGTGGCGTGCTCCCAAATGGAGTTAGGACCAAGCCTGAGAGCCCTGCGCTGGAAGACGAAGGTGTAAATACTCACCCATTCTCCAAGCCAACAATTGCTGTGAAGCCAACTATGATAAACTCGGATGTTTCTGACGCATGGGCGGATGTGAATATGAATGCGGATCTGTCACAGGTAATGATTAATCCAGTCAAAGCATGACTTCCCGTTACCTCTCCTCAGGACTGCTAGGAATAGCTGTTAAAACTGTTTCCTTCCCTTTGGTTTTCCTTCTGGTCTTAGGTTCTTCAGACATATACTGGCTTCCTAAAGTATCTCTGGCTGAAGCTGAATGAGCTGTTGCTCACAAGTCATGTGCAAAAGAGCTTATAAATACATTGTTTATTTAGGAACTTATGGATTTTAAATGAGGATGCGGGTTAAAGTTACCTTCCTGGGAAGATATACTGAAAAGAAGTTCTGTCTGGTTGCAGTCAGTACTAACTGGATCCCTGCTCTTTGATGATCTATCTCCCACCCTTGCCCCAGAGGAGAGTCAGGGCTTGCCAGCTCTCTTCTTAGCCTCCCATTGCTCTCCTTTGCTTCTCTTCTGGGGGGAAAAGGGCACATGAGCACAGACTGCCATCATTTGTGGGGTTTGATCTGTGCACACACATTTTGCCCCGGGCTGAGTTTTATGCTATCGGAGCAGGTTCGGCCACCCTTGTGGATGGGGGGGTTGCTTCGCAGGCACGTTACCCTCTGCCTCTCCCACTCCTCCCTTGGCAAGCCTCCCTCAGATAAAGAGATTTCAGATACATTTCCCCACCTGCTCCCCAGTTCCTACTGCTGAGCATGGCTAAGCTGCTGTCCCAGGATAACCTGTAGTAGTCTGTGTCTGTGTGAAATGAAATGAAAATAAGCAGAGAGGTGCAATATTCCTTCCCACTCTGAAACTTCAATTGTATAGTGATTCACATACAGGATGACAGGTTGGACATGTTTTTGGCAGCAAATCCATAGAATGAGAAAGGAGAATGCCTTACTTTCCATTGACATTATTGGTAATATGAGGATTGCAAAAGGTCCAGGAAATAGCACAAGTGTAGCTTAAGTAGAAAAGGCTTGTAGTAGTGGTGGGGTGAGCACAGACCAAAACAGAAAACAGATGGTGAATGCCAGAGGACTTTTCTGCAGACCTGCTCTTTTGTCTTTGTCTGCAGACCTTGCTCTTTTGTCTTTTTTTTTTTTTTTGCGGCCCTTTTTTTTTTTTTTTTTTTTTTTTTTTTTTTTTTTTTTTTTACATTTTGCATGTGCACATACTGACTTGTCTGTTTGCCCCGTGCAGGTCAGCTGGGGCATGGTTTCTGGCAAACAACTCCTCCTGAAATCAGGAGATGCGCAGCGGGTCTGCCTCGACAAGTTTGGCAATGGTGGTGTGAGAAAGCCCTTCCTTCATAATCTGCCCAGCGACTGCTTGTCCTGCTGTCCTCCCAGCTACTCCATGGTGGGTGTGCACAGCCTGGAGAGTCGGGTGGAGAGAAATGTCTCAATCCACAGCCTGGTGCTTGTGGGTGAGGTGGGCAAGCAGGAGGACAGAACCAAAGACAGGCTTGCCCTGCCACATCAGGCCCCCTGCCCTAATCATTCTGCCTCAGGAGAAAGAAACATCATGAAATCCAGCAGAAACCCTTGTTCCCAAGCCAGAGAAGGAGCAGCGCTCCCCTCAGAGGGTGACTGTGGTCACCCCTCGTCTGGCTTTGAAAGCGAAGGGGGCGAGTACTGCTCAATTCTGGAGTGCTGCAGAGAGCACCCTGTCTCGCGGGAGCTGTGCCGTGCAGATGGGAAGGGTGCCAGGTGTGAGAAGGAGAGCCCTGCTCCCTGCGGGTGGAGGCAGCGGGATGTGCCTGAGACTCCCAGACCTAGTGGAAGGGCGGTCAAGTTCAGCGAAGAGGAGCACAGAGCTGTGAACATGGCTTTCTGCATCACGAAAGACCAAGGTGATCCTCTCCCCTACACCCTGTGTTCAGAGAGGAAAAAGCTGGCTCTCTGTCCTGAGCCTGCCTCCCTCCCTGAGAGCACAGTGAGTACCCCGGCAGCCACCTCTGCTTTGTCCCGGGAGGTCAAGGACTCCCCTCCCCTTGGAGAGCCCTCTGTCACTAGAGGTCCCCGGCCCGAGGGTCCAAGCACTCCTCAGCAGGCTCTGGTGGAGCCACAGCGCCCTCGCCTCACCTCGCCAGCCTGCAGTGACCCCATCTACGCCGAGAGCACCAAGAGGAAGAACGTGCAGATGAAGGCTGTTGGAGGACAGGCAAAAGTGGAGAAGCTGGCCTGCGGCACTGGCAAGGAGCAAGCTGATGGGACGTGGAGGGATGGCAGCTGGGCTTTGGGTGGTGAGAAGGAATACCAGGACTCCACCAGCCAGGTGGCAGCAAAAATAACTATAATGACAGCACACACTGAGGATGATCACAAGACAATATTCCTCAGCAGCCCTGACTCAGCGGTGGGAGTTCAGTGGCCATGTATCAGTCCCACTCCCCAGTCTGATTTTGGGACTTCATTACCTGCCATTGAACCTGGAGAGATGTTTCAAGCATCTGGAAGTGAAAACAGCCCAAGGTTTCATGCGGCAGCTCCTGCAAAGAACTTAGTTACTGAGAGTCCGGCCATTCCTCCAAAGATGTCCAAAAACAGCCAGCTGGGCAGCGAGGGAAACTGTCAGCCCCTGGTAGGCTCCCACGTGACAAGGTTTGGGGATGACAACAGCCATGATGGAGCTGGTGTTCAGCTACTGCCAAGGAGCTATACTGATACCTGTGACTTTGGGCCATCCTCTTCTCTGTGTACTCACGTCAACAGCATCTCCGTGGAGGAGTCGAGCAGAGGCCTGGCAGGCTTATCCTATGACAGGAGGCAGAAATACTACACCCCGACATGGACCAAGCAGTGTCGCATAGAGGAAGAGGAGGAGCAAGAGGAGGAGCAGGAGCTCTTAACCCACCCATGGGCAGTGGGAGCTGAGAATGGAAGGTCTGGTGTTGACCTTGCGGATGACGGCCCGACACTGGAGAGCCAGACTGGGATCAGCAAATCATCATCTTTCTCCTTTGATTTCCCTAAAGGCAAGAGTAATGGTGTGGAGTTCACACCACCTCCACCACCACCAAAAAAGCAGTCCAGGTACAGCCCCGTGGGTGTGTGTGTGTGGCTGTCTGTTAACCCTTTGCAATTGGGAAGATCATTGCTGGGATTCACTGACTAGGAGGTGCTTTCTTTTCCTTTTTCTTTTCTTTTCTATTCAAAGATGGGTTTTCAGGAGTGTGGGAGGTGACTGCACGGCTGAAAAACTGCTTAGCTTTTTACTCTGATAAACTGTCACATCTTTGCAAGTCCTGGTTTGAATGCCATGTGTACTTGCAAAAGCCCTTCAGGGCTGCAAGGTGTGGCCTTGGATCCCAACGTTCAAGTGAGAACAAGGTCTGTGCCCGTGATGGCTGGTGTTTCCCAGGACAGCTTCATTCAGTCTTGGCACAGTTCTTTGACGTTTAAGAGCAGAAAAAAATCTGTTGTTGAGCTCATTTTGTAGGTGGAACTGGGCAACTTGGTCCTTATAGCAAAGGCTTCTGAAATCCTCATTTTGAGTTTGCCTCCAGTGTCTTTGCTTTTGAGGTTAACTCTTGAAGCTGCAGTTTCCCAGGGAGGACTCATTGCAAGCAGGTAATTGGAACTTGCCTAACATACTCTTGTGATGTGTGGAAGCCCTGACTTCAGGCTCCCTTCCCTTCCTCGCTCTACTGAAGTCAGGTTTGCAGGCAGAGGGACAGCAGGCTCCAGAAAATAAATGTGAAAGAGGGAGAGGTGTCTATCTGGGAAAAAAGCAGCTCTGCTAAGCAATTAAAAGAACAGGCTTCCGATGTGTTGTGTGCATTCAGTATCTGCAGCTGTGTGTATCACCAAGAAAAATAAAAGAAAGGCAGGGGGAGAGCAAAAGGACAAAATGGATGAAAAAAAAATTATGTCCTTTCTGTGTAACTAATGGATTACGTTGTCTGAGCATACTGGGGAGGGATAAGTTTACATTCTTGAGTGTCCTGTATTTGCTTTATTACTTGTGTGAGTTTTGTTACCTGGAACTGTGCATTGTACAACAGATTTGACTCCAACTCCTTGATTTGAAATGGAGGACCTGCTTATGTGTAGGTATCAGTGATTTTCAGGTTGAGATGGTGTTGACCTATCTTCTGTTTTGTTCTTGCACCACATTTCAAGTGTTTTTATAGTTGCCTAGCCCAGAGAACTAGTGCTTTACACTGACCAAGTGGTGGACAATTTAGATTTCTCAAGGAAAGGCAAGAAATGAACAAGAGACTTTAGTTCTCCTTGATGCTGGGCTTCCTGCTGTGATTCAGCATACCTGCTGGAGTCGGGGGTGGGAGGGTAGGGGTGGGGTGAAAGTCCACAAGCTGGTGAGCACACATATAAACCTTATTGCATTAAAAATCAAAAAGAACACTAAGATGTGCTTTAGCTTTGATCCTTTGAACTTATTTCATGGCTGCTGTCCCTTGGTGTCTCGTATCAGCCTGTGGCTTAGGGTTGTATTTGCTACATGAGGTGTTGTTGAGTCCCAGCAGAGATGATATGATGCTGTTGAATAAAGGTAGTTTATGAAATGTCAAGTTGCTTGCTGAAAGTCCTCTAGGACCTGATTCCTTCCCTTGTAGAGCAGCAGTCACTGGACAAGCCAGAAGGGTGGTGGCACTTAAAATCAGCAATACATAGCCCAGTAGCATCTCACACACACAGTGCTAGGCCCTCCTTCCACTCATGGAGAAGCAGCTGTGCAGAGCTATTTGTCTGTGCCGGGGATAAGGATGCTTCTCTGACAGTGCTTGGAGTCCCCTTTCTGCCTCCATGGGGTCTGGGAGTGGAGGCAGGAGGATTCCTGATGTCTCAGGGTGTCTCTTTGGCTACACTCGAAACTGAGAGGACACCCTGCTATTGCTTTCCACTTGAATTTACAAGGATCTTCTGATCCTTGGAGGGGCTGTTTCATGCTCCTGGTGTGATCAGATTGTGACAACAGTAAGACTTGCTTCTAAGTCATCCTGAAAGCATCTTTGTGCTCGAAAGTCTGTGAAAGCGAGCAGGAAAACCGAGGTCAGGGAACACGTGGCATCCATGACTAGGCTCTTTGGCAGAGATAGAAATCCTGCCAGGTGGTTGAGATAGGTGCTGGCATTGCTGTTACCCGCTGGGGCTGCAGGCCACGTGTTGTTCTACATCTCTTTGTCTCCTAGAGGCTTTGGTGCCTGCAGCTGAGCCTTGGGGCTCAAAGAGCAGAGCCCTTCCTCAGGCTACCAAAGCCCTGCTGCCGGCCCGAGGGGAGATTTGATCAGATGGCAGGTTTCGCAAGCCATGCAAAACCAGCTGGTTGCTTTGTTTGCTTTGAGGGTACTCTTGTTTTCATCTCCAGTGTGGCTCCCCTGAGCATGTTGATGCAGGAGCTGGGGTGTTGTTACCTGCGCATGGCAGTGGGAGGAATGACTACGTGCACAACCGCTTAAAAATCACCATAGCTATGGTGGGTTCCCCTGGGCAGCTGGTGCTTGCAGCATCAGGTTGTGACATGGCTCCGACCTGGTGCTGGAGGAACATCTATCTCCTCTGAGCCTTCTGGACTGCAGCCAAATGCCTGAAGAAGGGAGGAGATCTTGTACACAAAGATGACTCTTGAGACATGTCCATACTCTCCTAGGTCTTGGGCAGTCTGTGGGCATGTGCTTGTCCACAGTGGAAGAACCACCAATGCTTCTGCTATGCTTAAAGTAGTCCCTTGCAGAGACAGAGTGCCTCAGCCCAGTGTGTTCTCTGGTGGCACAGCTGCAAAGGCTCCTTGGATGGATGGATGGATGGATGGATGGATGGATGGATGGATGGATGGATGGATGTGAACCCAGCATAGATCTGGTTATGACACAGTCTTGGGACTTAGCAAATCAGGGTTCATTTCAGCTGCAGGAAGGGTGTGTAACCGTCTTTCTTCCTCCTAGATCTCAAGCTGCAGTGAGGTATTTGATTTCATGTAGGAAAATGAAGCCTGCCTATTTGACTTCCCTAATTAAACTTAATTGCTTAAAGAAAACTGGCATGTGTGTTCAAACTATTTTAAAAGCAAAGAAAGAAAATGTTAGTCTGTAGATTCTGTTTTGTTCATCTTGGCTCTAATAATTAAAAGGAAAAAAAAAAGTTTTTATAGGGTAAATTCCTGCCAGGTGCTGAGGAAACTCTGGTTTTGCAGTAAGCTGTCTCTCGGGAGGGTGGAAGGAGTGACTTCAGGGAGTTTTAGAAGTTGGTGCAAAAAAAAGGAAAATAATAAATTTGTACCTGGTTTGTCTTACATAAAGCTACTATTGACTTCTTGGAATTGTTTCTTCATACAATCTTTTTTTCCCTGCTTGTTTGAAAGATTATTGATATTTAAGGTTTGCTTGGTCTGGAACAAAATGGAAAATGAGTTTAATTACAAGAGGAAAGAGATTGGAAAAGGAAGATGGTGGCTGGTCTTCTAAAAGCTGGGAAAGTAGCTGGCTGTGGAAAGGGCTCACCAGGGGAACCAGGATCTCCAGACTTCTATGTGCAATGAAGATTTAAAGGTTCTTCAGTGTGAAGTGCTGTAGCATGGCCTTCAGTTTCTTGGCACAAGGAATGAATCTTTGCTGAAATTTATGTCCCTCTTACACAGAGGGTCAGGGTAAATGAGCCTCACAGTTCCTTCTAGACTGCAAAGCCTTGCCAGTTAATTTATTTCATGTGCCTTTTGAAGACAGGAAACAGTGATGCTGTTTTGCATCTCAAGCTGTTGGCTCTTGAGCTGTGTTCATCATAATTAATGCCACCTTCAAAAGGCAGCGCTGTAGATAGCTTCTGAAATCTGCTGCATGTGCTCGCTTCAGGGAGCAGAGGTGTGTGGCACGGCACGGCCTGACACCCGCTGAAAACAGGCAGGAGAAATGGGCTTGAGGGGTGCCAACATTGCACGTTACGGTGCTGCTGCCACCGCTTGTTGCCTGAGGGAACAGAAAACAAGAGCGTTACAATAAAACGCCGATGCTGGGGAATTGGTTCATCAGGAGAAGGGCCAGATTAGTTCCTTGCTGGCAAGGCTGCGCTGTGAGTTCATTGCCAGGAATCGGTCTGTGATGGAGCAGTGCTGCATCTGAGACAGACTATTCCTCTTTTCTTGCCATTCCCCAGGCACCCACTGACTCTTCGGAGCTCAGTGTCAGGGTGCACCCAGGTGGTGAAAGCAGAGGGACTGCTATGGAGCTGCTATGGCAATGACAAATACAAGTGGAATGCATGGGTCTCAGATTTTGACCCTCTTCTCTGTGACTGTGGATGGCAGCAGGGACTTGCTGTTTGATCTAGGACAAGCCAAATTTATTATTATTAAAATAATAATGAATAAGACACTCTGGATGGAGTCTATTTAAATGCATAGTAAGTAAATAAAGCAAAGAAGGGGTGGTATGGCTCAAGCAGGAGGGAGAATCAAGTTCCAGAGCAAGGAGGGAATATACTCTTTGGATTCCCGCTGTGTTTTTTGTCTGAGACTAATCAGGAATCTCTTATGCTGCTTCTGTCAGTGGATCATTTCTTAAAAGTTGTGATTTATCAGCTGATCTTGTAGGAGATTTTGTTCCTCTTGAAATGGAAGCCATTAGCTTTTCTCTGTGTTTCTTATCTAACAAACTAAAAAAACGCACAGAGTTGGAAATGGAAATTAGACTTTTTGTCCTCTTCACCACATCAGATCATTAAATGATTTCAATTTTGATCCATCTACCATCTTCTGCACCCCATCTAAAGTTCCCCTTGCATCTTCAGACTCCAAACTCTTGTTTCAATTTCATCTGTGCTATGTAAAACCTTTTGGTAGGAGGGAGGAACAGTGTAGTTCTCTGGACAGTGCCACAACTGTTTCAAATTCCTCTTTCTCTCATCTTAATTTTGGTTTCTCCATATTTGCCAGCTGAGAGCAGAAGGGTGAGTACAAATCCAATGTCTAAATGCTGTAAGCTCCTGTATGCCGGTTTTTAACTTCCCAGTGTATCCAGAGGAAGATGCTGGAAGAAACCGCAGCAGAGGGAGGAGGAACATATAATTATTCATGTTTCATGATAGACAAGCATATGGTACAACGATGCTTCCTCTCATGTAATAACTATGCCCGGCCATGTGTTGTGTTTGATGTTGTAATGCAGACTGGCTTTTCTCTCTCCCATGCATTAGTATTTTATTTTGAGAGTGGATGTCCTGGTGACATTATCACTAGACTTATCCTGGAGCTCTCAGTTTGGTTTGTCATTATTTGTATTCATTTTCTGCTCTTCTCTGCTTCCTTACCCTGTTGCATGATTTTTAAAGCTCAGTTATCTGTTCAAGTACTGTCATCCGTGATGAGAAGGAGCAATCCCCTCCTGTCAGCAGAGCAAGGCTGGGAAACCCCCACAAAGGGACTTCAGGCACTCCCTGTGATCAGGTCTCTGCACGGGGGACAGATGCCTTCCAGCATCCCCCACTGCTTCCAACAGGCTGCTCACGTGACGGCTGCTGGAACAGAGCAAGCGGGAGCCTTGGGGCTCTCTCATCTAAGTGACCTTCTCCCCCCTTTGAAAATCTCCCTGCCTTTTGCACTTTTGGAAAGTAACCAGATCTGCGTGTCCAATCTTGGGCAGGAAATTCAAGCCGAAGGCATGCCTGGAGTCTGAGGGATCCCTGGGGGTGATATCCCAAGGCACTTGTGTCCTCTGTGTTTAGCAGAGCCACACTTTGCTTCCCGTCTTCACTGTCTCCAAGAAGTACAAGTGTGCAGTTGGTGATGCTGGAGTCCTACAGAAGCATCAGGTGGGACCCCGATCCAATAAGAAATGTGAAATTAAACACATGGCTACTGCTCGAAAATGAATCCTGGGAAAGATGAAGCATGCCCTGGCTGGAGATGCAACATGGGGCATGGCTAATGATCTGGTCTCTGCAATGTTACAGGAATCCAAACTATTGGGTTTGTTTTGTTGGTTTATTTTTTTCTACAAGATCAGTGTTTTCAACCTTGACTTGTTTTAGTCAGGACCGTGGGAATTGTGTGAAAAAAACAGATGGATGAAATTGCTTAGGATGGGAAAACTGGGGCATAGTGATTGAGAAGGGTGGGCTGAATATGCCAGTGTGTTGGACAGATACTGAGTAACTGTAGTGTATGTAAAGCCACCAGAATAATTTGGAGAGCTGTAAATCCCATCTTTTTTTGTTATTAGGTTGGGAGAGCTGACTCTTGTGACCTGTTCTTACACAGTGGCACTTGAAGGAGGGTCTAGTGCTTCTTGAAGTTGCCAGTCAGATTTAAGATGCTGAGAACAGACTTTTGAATTAGAGGTAAATTAGCTACTATTACATCTTTCTGAAGGAGAGTGGAGCCTGAAGATGTTGGCAAGCTGATGGGGGGGGCAGTCTCAAGGATTCCTTCAGGTTTAAGATGGATCAAAGCTGTTTGTTTTCTATATCCTTGGGCCAGATAGGGAGTAGCCACCCTTGGAGCCTCACGTGGTGGAAGGATCACTGGCCAAGCAGGGGAAGTCTGGGTTACCTGGAAATCAGGATCCCACGGGTTGTCGAAGTGCTGAGCTGTTCAGCTCTTGGGGTGGAATTCTCCTTATGTGGGAGAGTTTGACCCTAGCAAGTGTTTTCAGCCCGGACTCCAAGCAGCTGGTGGGAAAAGGAGGTGACGCAGAGCAGAGAGGGGGGATGCAGTGCGGAGGTGTTTCCAGGTGGCATCGTCTTGGCCTGGCTGCAACAAGAGCAGGATGTCGTTTTCAACGGCAAACAATTTCTATTTCGGTGCTAGCCAGGAACTGCATTTGCCATCAGTCAGGCGCTGTGGAGAGGAAGCGGGGTTCCGCGCGCCTGACCGCGCTGCTGCGCTGGGCTCGGCATTGCCAGCAGCCCGCGAGGCTCCGGCCGGCGCCGCGTCGCACCCGGGTTGCTGGGAGGGATAGGTGTGGCTGCCCGGTGGACCTTGGACCCCACCGAGCAAAGTCCCATCTCTGAGCGCGGGAATGGTAAGGCAGCTCTGCGGATTTGTGCTTAAGTGATGGGAAGGAAGCGGAAACGCTCCAGCTTTTCTTGGGGGAGGAGGGGAGGGAGGAATGTGTTAGAAAACCTCTCATCTGCACCAATCGAGGTTGGCTTGCCTGCAAAATCTTCTTTTCTTATGGATTCCAATGCTTCCTTGATTCTTGCCGAGTCAGACAGTGCACCCGCTTGGGTGTGCACCCATGTGGTTTTTCTCCCCCCAGATTACTAGAAGTTAAATGTCTGAGAAAGTTATAGGATAAAGATATTCTTTATTAAAAAAAAAAAAATGAAAAAGAAAATGTGTTGGGTCCAATTGGCTGCTTTCAACAGCATTCATCATAACAGAGGTAAATACCTCTCTCTCTCCCTCTCTCTCTCTCTCTCTCCCTCTCTCTCTCTCCTGTGACTTCTGTGGTGCACTGTGAAATTTTCCCCAAGAGGCTTGCAGTGGCAAACTCATCACTGGTGCAAGAGCAGTCTCTCTGCTGAGTTATACCTGAGGTGGTTTTAAGAGTCTTCTTTTCATCAGCCCGTGAGTATTTTTAGACCAAGGCTGCTCAGGCAAATGAGGAAGTCTGGCAGAAGTTTCTTCCGGGCTTCTCTTACACTCTGCTCTCCATGTGGTGGTGTGGACATCAGAGTGAGTTCTTTGTTCGGATGGGGAATGAAACATTTCTCAATCTTCAAATAAAAATCTCTCGTGGCATCTGCTGCACTCAAGGATTTGAGAAGAGAAGGGATCCCGTGTGTGTGAACAGGGTGCCACGAGAAAATGGTTGTGCACGCCTTTTGTTTGTCTTTCTCAGCAGCCATTCAGCCGTCTGATTAGGAAACGCCGGATACCTTCCAGCAAGATAGCTGGTGGAAGTCCTTTTTCTACTTTACAAGTCTGCTACTAATCTTTTTACATTCTCAAGCGACAGTGTGTTGAATTTTTTCAGCAGATTGGCAGTTGTATTTAAAAAAACGTGGACCAATAACCTTTGTTTGCTGGCTGATGGAGAGTCTGAGCTGTCCCGATGCTAGGACTGCTTGTGCTCTGATGTGCTGCCTGAGTTCAACAGTTTCTGCTGTTTTCCAAGGAAGGGAAAAATGAAGAAAATGCAGGGGAAATTCTTTATCTTAGGAAGAAGTTTTACTTGCCTACAACTGATTGCTTAAACTGTCACCTGGCAGGTTGTGAGCCCAGCTTATGGTTTATTTATTTATTCATTTTAGGTAGAAGCTATATGGGAAACCATAGGTTTGCATTCAAAGCTTTATGGTTGGTCCTGAGCTTGGAAGATACTCATTTTCTGCAGAAGTGCTGCTTCTTTTGGAAAGGGTCAGTTGTTACTGTGGGGCACTGAGGAGACAAGAGCTGCTAGAGATGGACTTTTCTACTTATGCCTCCACCATGAAGGAGCCGGGTTGTGACACCCAGCCTCAACCTGCTCTTCTGTGAAATGGGCAGGCTGAAGCCACCCCCTTCCCTTGAGAGCTTTACTGAAGGTAAACACTGGTGGATCCCCACTTCCCAGTAATGGTGGCCAAGAGGGGACCCCACATGTGCTAGGTAAAGGGAGGTGCAAGACTGGGGCTGGTTCTCTGTGCTCAAGTACAGCTGGTTTGGCATGGGGGCTGCAAGCCTATAACCTGCTCACAGTGTTAGCAGGATAGATCTCCAAGTGCTGAAGAAAAAGGAAAAGTGCCCAGGAATGAGGTGCCATGGCACAGTCACAGGCTGCCCAGTGTCTGCATGGATGGGCAGGGACCAAGCTAAGGCTGCACTTGGCTTGAGTCTCCACACACAAGGGCACAAAGGGTATATTTTGCCATCTGTCTCCTGACTTTTCCCTTTCACTCTTTCTAGGCATGCTCTGAAAATGAACCCGAATAACGCAGAGTTGGAGAGGGTCAGCAACAGCTCTGCCGAGAGCCTCAGCCCACCTTTCCGGAGCGTGCAGGTCAGCTTCACAGCTGGCTCCTCTGACAGCCTCGACTCAGACACACAGACCGGCAGCGATGGCAGTAAGTGACCACTGGGTGTGGGAGAGGTAGCCCTGGGCCTGAGGAACGACCTCCATCCAGAGGCATCTTCAGAGCAGGGAGCACAAAGCAGTCCCCAAGCAACCCTTCATCTTTCCACTTCTGCCCTTCTGCCTCTTGATGCACATAAGGTGAATGTGGCAGTCAGGCCAACATCGTGGACTTTTTCCTCCTTTCATTTAGCAAGTGCCAAAAGAATTAATCCCACATCTCTCCTCTAGTCAGGAAGAAAGCCTCCATCTGAAAACAACTGTCCTTATCCTGCTTGTGCCTCATTCATTGCACGAGGTCAAAAGTAGCCCTGACATAGAAGTTCTCCCCAGACTTGAGGAGTACCAGATGGGATCTTGTGCTAGATCCGATCTCTTCCTCTCGTCGTGTTCCCAGTTACTTCTTAAATGAGTGCAGGCACATTTTTTCTCTTTCAACTGAGATTTAAAAACACTTACTATGAAGTCACTTTTTTCATCAGCGTGTAACAGACATGCACTAACATGTTCAGCAGCTCAGCAACTGTTTCCTTTGCAAAAGCAACCTTCGTGTAGTGGAAGTTCTGTCTTTCCAAGAGCAGCAACATGCAGCAATAAAACTAAGAGCCAGAGCTCTGGAAACTCCATTTTTTTCCACCACTAATTTGGAGTCTGAGAGTGAGACCATGCCAGGAAATTGTACAGGAGGAAGAAAAACTCACATATGCTGGATCTTCACTTGCTGGGCACAGAAGCAATTTGCTGTCAAAAATTTTATGGGATAAGAGAATTTCTCTGCCACCCCTAACAGGAGCAAGTGTTTCAACTCCTCTCAGGAAAGATGAGTTTTTAAATGAATAACACAAATGGAGTTTTTCTTGCTTATGCAAGCAAGAAGCTCTGCAGTCAATCACTGAGTGAGGTGAGCTGAAATTAATTGGCTGTGCTGTCCAGATGTTAAAATATGAACTTGGGGGAAGCTTTTAGGCCCTTGACATGGTGAAGGTGCAGAGCACTCAAGGAAAGTTGTTAAAGGGTTTCATTGTTACCTTGTGTTCAGGGGCAGAGCCCAGCAGCACACAAGGAAAAAAAGGTAAGAGCAGTTTGGCATTTGTGGGCCACACATGTGGACTGGTTGCCAAAGCTTGCAGTGCTGATGCTTGTTCCTTAAGACTCTGTCAAGTAAATCTTGCCTCTGATTGGGGTTTCAGCTGCGTGTCCTGGCAGAGATGCCTCTGAGTTGTATGCTGAAGAATTCCTCTTGGCTGTACCCTCTGTCAAAGCCCCTTAGACTGGAAATGGCAAGTGATACCATGCAGAATGATCCCTGCCTGTGGCTTTTGACAGGATTTTAATGAAGGGAATATTTCCCAAGGATGTGGCAGGCTCTGATCCACATGTTAGGTTATCATTAAAGCTTGGGGCATACATCTCTGTCAAGCCATGGGCTCCCCAGTTAACTGTGTGGCTGCAAAGCAGCTGGAACTGGAGAGAAGTCAATTGCTCTGAGTGTACAACACAGGCAGACACCTAGGGCAAAGGCCTACCAGGGGATAGCTTGGCACCCAGGAACTGGGGCAAGAGAGACATGTCCCAGTTCAGCACATTGTCAGAAATTTGGTGGTGAAACTGCCTTGCATGGGCAGCTCATCTTCTGCAGAAGGTTAAATCACTGCTGTCCATTCCTATGATGTCTCTTCACACTGTTACTTGGGATTAGGTGTATTGCAGCAGGAACATACAGGCAGCCTTGGCAGTGGAGGGGACAAATGAAAATTGATGTCATGCTCCCAAACCCTGGCGGGGCAGGGACAGGAACAGATCATGCGAGGGGACCTGCCCTCACCTTGTCCCATCACAGGTGACAAGCAGCTAACTGTTCTGGAACAGCTGGCACAGCTTTGAGCCTGCACATGACATGCCAGGACAGGCTGGGAGCCTGGGAATCCAAGGCCCTGCACTTGGAGGTTGTTTGGGGAGCACTGAGTGAATCACTGGCGTTGTGATGGAGACAAGTGCCTGCTTCAGGCTGACATCAACTGCCCCAGGGCGTTCCTGCCCCAGGGCGTTCCTGTGGAGCAAGCAGAAAGTCACTGTGAGGAGGTGCCTGCTGGCAGCTGAACCCTCACCTGCAGCCTGGTGAGGAGGAAGGGTGGCTTGCAGCCACTTCACAGCTTTGGAAGCTGGCATTGAAGAGACCAATAGATTCTGCTGTCTGCTGAGCTTGCTTGGAGCAAAGCCCCACCATGCACCCTTCAAGATCTATACTTGCATGCAAGGTATTAGCAGAGCTCAAGTTTATCAAGAGTCCTGCCTGTCATGCAAGCGGTGTAGAAAATTCTCTGAAACAATCATGTCGCTTATGTTACTTTCCTCTTTTGTTTTTACTCCTCTTTTGTTCTGTCTCCATGTCCTGAAATTGTTCTCTTTATTTCAATGTAAATTCTTTTCTTTTTTTTTTTTTTCCTTCCCCTTCTTCCATGACATGCTACTGTCTTACCTGTCTCTAGTCTGGCCAAGGTAGGAAAGCAGCTACCTGAAAGGAGCCAGCCACCCCAAGCCTATCCATGTGCAGGCAGCAAGTGGAGCTGCTTGGGGTATGTAGTGGGGATAGGCAGCAGTGAGGAGAACAGATTTTCTCAGAAGGGTAGAAAACACCAAAATCTCAGGCCTTGCTCAGTCACCCTTACCCAGAGTGGGGCAAAGAGACTCACTTGGGCTGCTCTTGTGCAGCCAGAGCTCCAGAGCTGTGTAGTGTGAGTCACTCTCTCCTTATCACTGTGCTGCTGCAGCACTGGGTGGCAGCTCCCAGGCTGTGTTTAAGAGATTGTCCTCATATCCCAAATGCTTCGTTCTTACGTTCCTGGGGATGACATCACAACTTAAATATTTACCCTCTGCTAGCTTTTTACTACTGTGTATGCAGTTCACAGGGGAGTGATCTCGAGGAGGGAGGGGGACATTTCTCTAGATGGTTCATCCCTGACACCTTTGGTGCAGCTTTGCAGTCATGAGTAGATGAGGACTGTGCTTGGGGTAAAGATGTAACCTAGTGTGCTGCTCCATTCCCAACCAGGGCCCTGGGAAAGAGAGAGCCTGTGGGGGTGGCAGGGACATGGAGAGGGACATGTGCTCCTAGCCCACAAAGGCCACTCATGGCATCTTCTTGTGTGTCACTATCTTTTAGGGCACTCGTCTGAACCAAACCACTCTCCCCCTCCAGCTGAGAGCCAAGTGTTTCCCGCTGTCCCTTTCCTTCCTGCCTCCAGTGAAGATAGTACCTCCTCTCTGCCAACCTGCCCACCTCCTCTGCCACAGAAGAAGACCGTGAGCAGAACAGTGTCCTCCCCAGATGGCTTTTTTGGGGGACAGGTATCTTCAGGCAGAGCAGCCAATGCTGACAACCCCAGGCTGAATGTCAGCCACTCTGAGAGCAATGTCTGCCTCCGAGAGGAGCCTCCCTTCATCCACCCAGCCAGCCTGGGGGGCCGCCCTGGTACCTTCTCCTCCTCTGAGTCCCTGGAGAAAGGCTCCAAAGGAAATGGCTACTGGGGCTCAGCCACTGGTAAGAGCACTGGGGCTTGTGTCCCCAGCAGAAACCTCCATTCCCTTTCCTCCTCGCAGCTCAGCATGTCCAGCCAGGTGTCATCAGGCTCCAGCCTCCACCTCCACAACCTCCTGAGCAACATGGACAGCAAAGAGGGGGTGTACTCCAAGCTGGGGGCCCTCTATGCCGAGTCCTTGCGCCGCCTGGTCGCCAAATGTGATGACTGCTTCATGAGGGAGCAGAAAAACGAGCTGCACTTCAGTGAGAAGAACTGGTCTCTTTTCAAGCTGGCGTGCAACAAGCCCTGCTGTGATTCGGGGGATGCAATTTATTACTGTGCCACCTGCTCCAAGGACCCTTCTACCACGTATGCTGTGAAGGTAAGCCCGCAGCCAGGAGGTGTCCAGGCTTATCACCAACTGAGAGGATGAGGCAGAGAGATGCAAGGTCCAAGGCTGAACTTTTGAGCTTTATTTTTCTTCTTTCTGGTGTATGGATTTGAATGAAAGAGTGGGGAACACAGTGGTGCACAGTTGAGAAGCACCATCAGCACACTATGGCCTCTTTTCTCTGGTTGCCTTTCTCACAGGTGAAGTCTGGCAAGAAAAGCCCCTTCCAGAATTGCCACTTTTCTCCTAATACTTGGGATGGTTAATTTGGTGAAGTAGATTTCGTTCTAACAAACGAAAACTAACAAATGCCAGTCAGATGCTTGTTGCTGCAGACTAGTAGGGTCTGAAACTCAACCAGTTACTCTCAAAAAAAATCCTTGTGCAAATACTGTGTTACAATCTTGGAGGCTTTTGCCCCCGATGACACAAGCTGGTGAAAGGCTGTTCAAAAGACAGTGCTTTTGCTTCTGCCTGCCTTTAAAGTGGAAGGTCTGACCCAGAAACCATGTGAGTGCTTATATGATTTTGAAACTAAGGCATTAAGATCTCAGTCAGACAATGTGAGGCTGACCCAGGCATGCTGTGTAAGGTCAGGCCTGACATATTTTCTGGTAGCTCCACAGAATCCATGTTTGAAATGGAAACTTGGGGTGCAATAGTTCAGCTCTTTGAAACCTGGGTAGTGAGCTTATCCAGACTATGGATTTGAGGTTCTTGACCCACGTTACTGCTTGAGTACAGAGCCTTTAATTTCTATTTTGACTTAACCCTAGGACCATTTCATTGCTGCTTATGCTTCAGGTTGTTTTCAAAACCTAAAATAATTCCCCAAAAAGCACTTTTAAGAGATGCGTTAAGCAAGAAAAAAAAAATTAAATCTCAGCTGAATAGTTTCCACCATTCTGTATCCAAAGGGGTGTTTCAGTTCAGTTCAGTGATAGCTTTAAAGCCAGTTCACATTCTAAAGGAAGTACAGCCTGCCCGACAGGGAGGCTGTAAATAACCAGAATGGAATTAGATGAGATTTTGTACCAGTACCTGTAGTCCAGCACTCGGAGCTGCAGCTTCTCTTGTGTGTGATGCCTAAACCCACTGCACCTTCCCCCCGAAACCTGAGCACTGTGTGCTGAGCTGGTGTGCCCTCTTCAGTCTGAGACTCCCTGTGGCACCCACACCCCTTTGTTCTTGCCTGCTGCATCAGGTGGGGTGCAGAGGCTTAGCTCTATGGCTGTAATGCAGGAATTCTTGCCAAGGCAGAAGCGCCACCTTTTGAACGGGACTCCACTTGTGCCCTTGCATGTGATGTGGGTTTCCTCTGCGCCCATGAACAAAGCCAAAACCACCCCACCAGGGCTGTGCTCTGCACCAGTGTCAGGTGAAGTTGTGTATGTGCTAACACATGTGCACATGCCCATCTCCCTCAGTGTTCCTGTCTGACACCTTCCTTTTTTGGTAGCTGAAGCGGAGAATAGTTGTGAAGCTTTGTAACAGGTTCATTCCTGGCTGCTCCCCCTGGCTTCTGGTACAGATTTTCTCATATGAAAAAGGTCACAGACCTGGAGTTAAAGTGAGATCTGGAGAGCTCAAAATGGGCAGAGGATCTGACTTTAGCCAAGGAGCCTGCTGAGGAGTGGGAGCAGAGTTTGGTCTGTGCATGGGCAGACGTGGCAATGTATAAGGAGCCAGAATTGCATGAAATGGCTTTACAGGAATTAAGCCAAGATATGCTCCATGCCTTGGCTTCTTTCTCCACTTAAAGATGTGTGACTAAGCCAGTCCTAAGCTCCTGCTTGGAGCTGGCTGCATGAGGGATGCCTCTGGTGCAGCCAAAGTCACAAAGATGCATTGGCTGGGGAAGATTTCCTTGTCTTCCTTTGGTTGCAGTTGTTCTTCCTGACATTTCTCTCTCATAGGAGTTCCTCCCTTTTCCCATCTTATACACCTTCTATGGGGAGGAACAAGCAGACCTGTTCAGCAGAGGGCTGGAAGATCCCCTCTGCCTTTGGGGACCTTCTGTGTCTTCCTGCATCCCACTGTGTTAATCTACCCCGCTCACCAAAGCTTGTCTTTCCACAAAATGCATGCAACCACGGCAGGGTATTTTTGCTTAGAAAAGAGAGGACAATGGGGATTTGAAATGCCCCATCTCCACAGTATTGCCTCATCTGAGTGAATTACCTGCCAATGCCTGGATTCAAACCCTTGCTAGATGAATACAAAAGCAGACCACTTCTCCAGCTCCTCTCTATTTGTGCACTTATTTTAACTCGGAGGCAAAATTGATTTCTTGTTGGATTTTGCACACATGCTGTGGCTGGCAGTGGCACGCTCCAGGGTTTGAAACCTTTTATGCTGAGTTTCAGCCTGTTGCTGATTCCTGTGGGTGAGATATAAATACATTGCTAAATAAAAGGGGTGGGGGGGGAAGTGTATAATAGAAATGCCAGAAGGCTCCATAAGCTAATGGATACTCCTATAATAAACCTGGCTTTGAGTTTTTCATCTTTAATGTAGTCATAAAGCTTCATTTTGTTCTGTATTTTAGATAGAAGTCATGTGAGTTTAAGAGAATCCAGATTATAAAATGTTTTTTTCCTCTCAAGTTTGCTGCATTCTCAGTTGTTTCTAAGGCTGTCTTTAGCTCCTGCGTTTTCTCTGGTGTTTGTTTCCCTGTGCTGTTGAGTACAGCTTGTTGATGGTTTCTTGCTTGTCCAAAGCTTGTTGCCTAGCCTTGGTCAGGGTTTTTGAGAGCAGGTGCTGACACAAGAGAATGAACTGGTTGAGAAGGATAGGAAAGCAGCTCCAGGGCTTAGGACCAGAGGAGGGTTAGTTGGGAAGAAAGTGCTGGAGGTCTCTGTCCACCTCTCACTCCAAACAGGTCCACCCTCATAGGCAGGTCATGTTGTGTGAGGCCTCATCCAGGTGAGTGTTAGACATCTCCAGAAATTGGCACAGCACATCTTCTGCCACAGGCTTTGCTTTTACCTCTGCAGAGCATCTCCTGGGTTGCAGGGGGGATCTTGACAAAGTCCATGTAGTCAAAGCTATGTCACTTCTGTTGGCAGTGGAACAA
>VYZU01012571.1:0-12582 GCA_013401355.1 Ceyx cyanopectus
CTGGCCCAGACCAGGCTGTTGCCAAGAGCATGGGCACTGGGTGCAGAGATGTGCATCAGAGATGCCCAATCACAGCCAGGTGCCCAAACAGACCAGCTTTGCTCAGCCTGGAAAAGAAATGCTCTGGGGATGGAATGTGACAGCAGGGAGACAAGCTCTGGGGCTGGGGAGGCACAGAGAGCAAGAACAATCACTCATTACCCAGGTGAGAGGTTATCTCAGGAAATTATTAGGCATTAAGCCAAAAATAAAGCTTAAGGGGGTGTAAAAATCACATAGTACATAATTAAGCTGTGGAATTCACTCCCCCACAGACTCTTGCAGAAGCCAAATTATAAGTAGTTTCTAAAGGCCTAGACAAGCCCAGGAAAAATAGATCCACTGATGGATATTAAGCATGATACAACTGCCTTTACATTCCAAGCAGCTGTAAAGAAGTGCCAGAGGGAAAAATTTTTTGTCTTCATAGCTTTTGCCTTAACTATTTTTTATAGTTTTTTTCCATGTGAGAATATAGTGTTTGTAGACTATTTTATCAAAATATCTGAAATACTTTCATAATAAATTTAAAATATTTCTAGGGTATACCCTGAAAATATGAGGGGCTATTTTCTCACATAGAGCTGTTTCCATGGTCAGTCTCCAGTGGTCCCCGTCGTGCATCATTCCCATCATGTGTACTGGTGTGTGTCCCTGCTTTGGGCAGCCCTGCTCCGTGCTGACTGCAGATGGTTCTCCCAGGGACTGCTGCAGGATCAACACACAAATCAGACCCATGGCTCACTGCTTCCTGCAGAAATTATTGCTGCTGCTCATCAAGACTTAGCCTTCTGCCTTTAAAATTCAGGCTAGGTAAACAACAGTTACTTATTAAAAAAATAAAGTATTTCCATAGAATCACAAAATGGTTTATGTTCAAAGAGACCTTTCAGGTCACTAAATCCAACCATCCCAGCAGTGCCAGGGCACCACTGCCCCATGGCCCTCAGCACCACAGCTCCAGGGCTTGGAAACCCCTCCAGGGCTCACAGGGACTCCACCCCTGCCCTGGGCAGCCTGGAGGGGAAGAAAATGTTCCTCAGATCTAAACTAAACCTCCCCTAGGGCAACTTCAAGCTGTGTCTTCTTGCCCTGCTGCTTGTTCCCTGGAAGGAAGGGCCAACCCCACCTGCCTCCAACCTCCTTCCAAGTACATTTTCCTGTACATTGATGACCTAGTGTATTCAGCACCCCTGCTTTACAATTAATTGTACTTTTTTTCAACATTAGCAATAGCCAGGTTGAATGAAGAATGCCACATGCAAACACTATAAAGTTCAATTCATTATTTGGTATTCTTTAGCCTGCCAGCAACTGAACACCACACAGACACTCACACACTGGTTTTCTTCCCCCCATCCCACACCAACCTCCTCTGGCAGGGGAAAAAGAACCCAAAGAAGAAATAAGGTGAGACCCCAGAGGCTGAAGTAAGGTCAGTTTAACAAAACACCCCAAAGAGAGAGAACAACAGCACCAATGAAATGACAAAGAGACAAAAGCAAGAAGTCTCTACCTGTGCCTGAGGCTCTGCTTTCCCTGCTCCAGCTGCACCAAAGCTACCCCATGAAGCAACCTGTAAACAGACAGACCCACGTTGGCCCCTCCTTCCCCTTATATAGGGGGAGGCTCAGTATGGCACAAGCTCTCCCATTGGCTGACTCAGCTTACCCCAGCTGCAGCCCATCCCAACTGCTTGGGCCAGCAGCTGCTGGGGATAATTAACCCAAACCCAGCCCAGAACATTGTTCCAGTATGGAAACATCATTTGGATGGAGCTTGGACTTCCAAATTTCTTCCTGGAAACCAGGTGTTTCCCCATCTGCCAGTACCACAGTGAACACAAATGCCTCTTTCTGAGAATATTCATATTTTGAGTATGGAATTATGTGGGACCAAAGGAAAATCACAATGAGTTCTTAGGGATATACATCAGTAGATGACTGACACTTCTCTTGAAGGAATAAACTTTTCTGTGAAGGTAGCTGGGCCAGCTGCAGGTCTCCAGGGGGAAAAGGACTCTGTTGTGGGGAGCTTGTGCATTTTCCAGTGGTGCTGACCTACAAAAGCCTCGTGTGCCCAACCCCAGGGACACCAGTGTGTTCTCAGTCCGGATCTGCCTCCATCAGACCGTCCCCTCTATTGGGATTTTAATTCCTCCTACACCTCTACAGCCCCTGAATTGTTAGGAGCAGGTGGAACACAACTGTCATTCAGAATAGGGAATTTTTCTAACCCGCAACGACCGTGCAGCACTAAAGGAAATTCTTTGGTGACTCACAACTCAAAGGAGTGGAAACCAAGTAGAGATGCAAAACTTTGATTTGCACCTATGTGTTTGAATCCACTAATTGTGCCCTCTGGGAGCAGAGCCTTTTGAAGAGAGTATTTCTTTATACATACATGGAAAAAAAAAACAACTTGAGTGTTTCAAATGTAGTCTTTATGTAAAAAGTAAACATATGTTGATCAGTTACTTCTAGAATAATATACCATCTGCTATTTGACAGCATGTCCCTCTGAGTGCAGTGATTAGTGGTGAGTGAAAGTGGAAAACCACTTCCAATGAAGTTTTGCTCACTTGCAGACATTTTCTGCAACTTGGAATCCAGAAATGCACATCTTGAAAAATGATCATAGGTTATTCCATCTGGTATGTGGCATGGAGGCAAGAACACCCCACCAGATGTTTTCTAACCTGCTCTTGCTACGCCACAGCCCCTGTCACCTGCCTCTTGGCTTCACCAAGAAAAAGCTTTCTGAACCATTTCTGTTGAAAATGCATTCTGCATTATTTTTCCAGATTATTGTATTTAAATGATTTTGCCATAAAAACCATCTGGGAGCTGAAAGCTCAGTCCATCACATCTCCTCACATCTTATTCTGAGGACCCACCTGGATCTGAGTACAGCATGAACCAAGCCCCGTTCACCCTCCTGGTACATGGGCTATACTGTGCTTAGCATTCCTGAAGCAAAATGCCTTTTAAGGGGGATTTTTAGCCTGACATAATTCCATCCATCATTGTTAACCGTGCCCGTGTGAAGCCTCCAGTGGCTGGACACGTCCTCCCTGGGGGATTCAGAGGAGTCCCCAAACTGCCTTTCCAGCTCTCTACTGGTTATGTGATGGAAAAGTCCACTCCCTGCTCCAGGGGAAATGGAGAGCCATTTGAACTTCAATCTGATATCTGGTTTATGCAAAATCAGATCATTCTATGGTCAGAAAGAATGGTTAACATAGAACTGCAAGAAATGTTGGAACAAAAATTCATTACAGACTGAAAATAATTGATGGTTTAGTTTCAGAAATACTATGATCAGGGCCCTGGGGTTGCCAGCACCCATCTAAAAAGCAAATTATGGTTTTGAAAGCTTTAGGTAAATAATCAGTTTTCACTGGACTAAAACACAGGCAAATTAATGCCTTCCAAAGCAAGAAGTGCACTTGCTTTCAGAGCAGAATGCTCAACATGGAGATAAAACACTCTGGTCTCAACACAGATATAGCCCAGCACACTGGTAGGTCATGGAGCCTGGAGTGAAAGCTTTCATCAGACCAGGCTGTGGAACACTCTCCTCATTTTTCATCTACAAAGAACATTGAGCAGCACCTGAAAATCTTTTCTCATCCTGTCATCCCAAAGCCTGACACGGGAATGAAGTGGGAAGGGTGCTGAGCCCAGAGCACACCACGTAAAGCCCAGAATAGAATTGCTTTTCTCGTGTCAGACTCTTGGAGCTTTGGAAGAGATGAAGAAAACTGCTGGGAGCAGCTCCGGGTGCTGGCTGCCAGAGGAGGCTGGCACACTGATGGTACCAGAGTGGGCATCTGCTCTTCATTCAAGGTGGAAATTGAGGCAGCAGATCCCATTCTCCTGGAGCACTCTCTGACCAGTCCCCACTGAAGTCGAGCTGGGTGGCAGTGGGCAGCAGCCACAGCTCTCAGTTGACACAAACACTCGTGTCGTGCACAGCTTGCACACGAACAAGGCTCAGGCAGGATGGGCACAGCATCAGCTGAGTCTCAGGTGAGCACCAGCACCTATTCCTGCTTCCCCTCGTGCCGAGGCTCAGGGATGCATTGCAGGAGGGCTTCAGAGCTCTGTGCCCTCAGGAGGGAGAGCTGGAATGCTTTCAGTGTTCAGACATCCAGCTCCTGGTAGGCTTGTCTGTAAATAGGCTGCTCTCCACAGCTACCTGGCCATTTAGCACATCTCCATTCGGGAGACATGGAGAGTTTGCCCTGAGCTTGTCAATGCTTCTCAGAATTGGACTTTGATAGCTGCCCAAAGTGGGAATATCTGTTGGATTTCCTGAGGAAACGCAGCACTCTTTTCAGTGTGAGCAGCCCCAGTTAAAGGATGCAGAAGCAGCTTTGCTCTGGGTATCTGCAGGACACCCCCAAAGTCAGACAAGCCCACCCTGTCCAGCACTGACTTACCCTCCCCACTCGCAGGAATGAGCAAAGAGCTTTTCTCACAAAACCACAGCATGCTGGGGAGCAAAAACCAGCAAAGCAGAAAAAAAAAAATTCTCGTTATTTTTCTTGATGGTTACACACAGACCCACAGAGAGGACTGAGTCAAACGGGTTCAGCCAAGAGACTAAAGATGAAACATGAAAATAAAACATGAACACTTCCAAAAGTCAGTCAAAGCAAATGATGGGCTTTTGTGCATGTGTTTGGTTGGTTATTTTTAATGGATTATTTCAGCTGGAAGGGACCATCAAAATCACCCAGCCCCACTGCCTGACCACTTCAGGGCTGACCAAACTTTAAAGCTTATTATTAAAGGCATTGTTCTTTCAGACACTGACAGACTTGGGGCATCGACCACCTCTCTGGGAAGCCTGTCCCTGCATCTGACCACCCTCTGTGAGCCCCAAAACTGAGCTGCCATGAGGAAAAAATAGGCAGTTGCCACTAGTGTGGGACCTGTGGGCTTTTTGGGTAACCCCACAGTACATCTACTGGCGTGGGCAGAAGTGATTCAGCAGGTACCACCCACCATGCCACTGAAGGATGCCTGGAATAAACCCATTATATATTGCAGCCATTTGGCTGTAGAAATGGAGCATGAAATAAAGACTTGAGTTCATTAGCCCTGGTGAGGCAGCAGGGTGTGAGCCCCCCTACCTGTCATCACCAGTAATCCCTGCTTAACCTGCTGACACGCTTTAGTACAGAGCCCTGAGGCAGCTCAGGATCTCCTCCTGGAGAGGTGATGCCTGCCCCTAGGAAATGGCTTTTTTGGAGGAAAGAGGGTTTGGATGCTAAATCCAACAGTAGATCCCTCTAGATAAGCTTCGTTAGCTGAAGCTGCTGGACCTTGCACTGTGGTACAGTCCATTGTAAGGGCATCACATGGCATTTTACCCACACAACTCTCCCTGCCACGCAGAGCCAACCAACAGTGACTTCCAAACACTGTTCTCTCAGAGGCAGAAATGATTTCAACAGCTAAAAGCAATGGTGTGCATGGATAGGAAACAGCATCACCCCATGAAAAGCTGGCAGAGGACCCCGTGCTCCCCACAGCCCCTGTGGCAGAGAGAGGAGATGGCAAAGTACCTCTGAGAGATGATCAAAGAGACAGTTTAACTCAAAAACCTTGCCTGTTTGGTTTGGTTTGGTTTGTTTTATCATCCCTTTTTAGCACTAACCTGGTAATAATGAGAAAATGATCTTCACCTCAGAGGAGATTTCTGCTGAAGGCCACTGCAGCTGTTCCAGGGCAAGAGAATAGTTCAAAACACACTCAATAAAATATATGCAAATTATCTACAGCTTTACTCCGTGGGTCAAATTGCTCTGTCTTCTTGGGGAAAAAAAATTGGTTTCCATCAGAGTGCAGGAACTACATCTCCTTTAATAATTTAATGCCAGACCATGTACGATGTAAGTCCCATTCCAGTGTTCTGTCAAAACCTGTAGAGTAGCAAATGACCAAAAAGCAAATACCTTTAGGAGAGCTCATTTTCATGCTCTGCAGGCTCTAACCTTGTCTCCAAAAGCCAAGGTTGATGCGTCCCATGCCAAATTAAACTGAAGATGTATGCAGTAATGAAAAGGGTAGCATTCCATGAAAATCCCCACTTTTCAGTTAAAAAGACCATGGTTTATTAGCTATGCAAAAATTACAATGTCAAGGTAACTTTGCAAGTTAAGCTTTTTTTCCTAAATGCTCAAGTATCTCGCTGGAAGGAAGAAGCAAGCTCAAGAGTCTTGTTACTTGCTTCTTGGATCCAATACTTTAAAAACTAAATTAATAAAATTAAAAATTGTTCCAGTGAAAATAAACCATTTGCGTCTTAAATCATGAGGAAAGCATCCCCTGATGGGGGTGAGGTGGAGCATCCCCAGATGGGTGGGCACTGAACCCCCAGCAACAACCCCAGAGCAGCTCATGATTACATGGTGAGGGAGCAGCAAAAATTCCCATCACCTTAGAAGATGTTGGTCCCTGACCTGGAATCAGGGCCCCGGCCTCCAGATCTGTGTGAGCTGCTTGACCTATTTAGGTACTGGGGGTGAACCCACTGGGCTCAGTGAGGAGCCATCCCTGGTCCATCCCCGTGCAGCATCTCTGCCTCCTGCTTCAGAGGGGAGGAAAGGAAAAGGCCAGAGGAAAGCGAAATCAAACGGTGTTTTATTGCATTTGTAAATGAAGCTATGCATAAAGAAAGAGGAAAAAAAAAAAAGGAGTTCAGACTCACTGCAAGCCACAGAGCAGCAGAGTCCAGTTAATCATCATCTCCCTTCCGAAGGGAACATGATATTAGAAACCTGTGAGGCCTGAGATTTGCATCTGAGGCTGGTAGGCTTCCCAGTTCTCATCCCACTCCTCTTCAATCTTTTATAGGAGTCATTAAAAGATGCTGTGTGCAGCCAGAGTCATCACAAATACACTCAGGGCTGTTAAGCAGTGCCCAGGGCACGGAGAGAGTCCAACAGACACAGTGGCAGCCCCGGGCAGAACAGACCTGCCCCCTCCATGCACAGCCCCTGCTCCCCAGAATAAACACCCTCCCTCCCCCACATCCCCCATGACACCCATGGCCACAGCTCAGCCCCATCAGCTCTTTCACTCCCTGGGTATTGCAGTAAAATGCAGGTGAGAGCCCCACTGCCCAGAGATGGGGAGAGGAGGGTGAGCATGAAACTGTCCTCACACCATGGCAGCCACCAGAGCCTGCAGAGCTCTCCTGGGAGAAGCCTGCTCACTGCTGCAGGGCCTGCTGGGATGGGACAAGGGGGATGGTTTGACACTAAAAGAGGGAGATTGAGACTGGAGAGAAGGAGAAATTGTTGGTGCTGAGGGTGTCAGAGCCTGGCCCAGGCTGCCCAGAGAGGTGGTGGCTGCCCCAGCCCTGGCACCATCCCAGGGGAGGTTGGGGGGCTGTGAGGAGCAGCACACAGACTCTGTGTGGGATGCTTCCAACAAGAGTTTTGTGTCTGGTTTGTGAGCCACAAGAGGTTGATATAATCCATGTTTGCTCTGAGCAGAGCCCACCACAGCAAACAGGGAGCTTTTTATCCTGTGCTGGTCTGGTGTGTGCTGCACTGGTCAGGGGAAGAGCTGCTGTGATTTATTCATATCTCAGCAAACAAGTCTCCATTAAACACTAGACCCTCCCTGAGGGAAAAGCCCATCAAGTGCTGGATGCTCTTTAATGAAGAAAAGTGAGGTGGCCACCAAATACATGACAGTCAGAGCTGGATCTCTTATTGACTTTCCTCCCTGGGCACTTGTTCCCTCCTCCCATGTTCCTGATCATCATTGTAAGCCTCCTGCAGCACATCCCTCCTGTCATTCATGGTACAGGAGCATGCTACAGGCCATGGTACAGGTGATACCCCAACAGCTCCAGGGCTTTATGCTATTCCCATACATGTGGCCTCACCCTTCCCGTGCCCAGGCGGTGCAGCAGCACAGGCTCAGGGCTTTTGGACCTGTAGCTCAGCTCCTGAGGCCAGTTAAACCATGAGGTTTTAGCTAGCTTAGCATCTATCATCCAGAATAAAGAAAAAATCATGGCATGATCTTTCTCTTCTTTCCAGTGCATTCGACGAGAACTATTTCTCTGCTTTGGGCCAAGCACATTACACAGGATAAAGTATTACATATAAAACACTGGGCTGCATTCTACAGTCGCTTTCGAGCTGAATGCATCTGAGGTTTAGCTGGCTATTCATGGGGAAAAAGCAATACAAACAGGCAGTGTGGTTAGATGGGCTTAGTGCAAATCAGTAGCCTGAAGGACAAACAGCTCGGGTGGGAAGCTTCCTCTGCTCCCCCATGGAGGAGCCTGTATAGGCACTGGGGGTATAAGCACCCACTCATTGATGGAGATGTAGTAAAAAGATGGGTTTGCATTAAAATGGTCAGGCTGGAGGAGCCTGTCAAGGGTTAGGGCTGGGATGGCCACTGGACAATGACAGATACAGAACAGACAGAGTCCTCCTCAGACCAGAGCAGAGACCTGATCCTGGTGACCCTTCAGCTCTACCCTGACCCTGCCCTGCATGGGCTGGGGTCCCTCGCTGGGCAGTTTGGGGTCCCCTCTCCTGGCAGGTGCCACCTCTGACCGGCTGCACCCCAAGGTGGGGCACAAGCTGCAGCAGAGCCCTTGTTCTGCACAGGAGCAGGTAGAAACAGGAGCCTTTCTGCACCCCCAGCCCTTGGCAGGGACTCTGCCCATGGAGAGACTGGCTGGGAAAACCTGCCCTGGGCTTCAGACAGAGCAGGGGCTGAGAAGGGGCTGAGCTGGGGAGTGAACCACTGAACAGAATCAGTTCTGTTTCAGCTCAACCCAGGACAGACCCCAGGATGGGATGTTTCTTCGTGGTTGAGATGATCTGGTCTCTCCACACATGGTGGGTCCCGTGGCATGACCAGAGCTGAGGGATCTGTCAGCCCTGGATGCCTGTCCAGGGGTTTTGCCCAGCAGGACTGGGCAATGCAGCCTCCTCTTCCTGCAGACACCCATTTGATGAAGCTTTCCATTATTTTTAATTGAAATCTTCCTCATGCCTGCTCAAACACCTCTTCAAGAGTACTGATATTTATCTAACATATTGAAAAATTATTTTAATTTTCAGGAAATCTTTTATTTTTTTTTCCCCTCTCCCTGGCAACCTGGCAGAGATAACAAAGCCATGAACAATTCTCATTCATTTCATGCATTTCTGAACATCGTGGCACCCACTGTCAGAAAATTTAATCATGTTGTTTTCCTACCATTTATTTTGTGTACGTCCTCAGTCCCTCCGTGGAGCACGGCCGTGGTGAACACAGCTTGCCTAAAGACATGTGCAAAAAGATGCTCCTGTCGTTCATCAACACCTGAAACGACCTGCAGAAATAAAAGCTGAGAATTGCCCCCTCCTTGTGCCCCTCCCTGCACTGAACGTAAGGCTCGTGCCTGGGCAATGGGTCAGAGCCTGTTTCTCCTGGTTGTGCAGGGAGAGGGTGAGGCTCCAAAGCTGCTCTTCACCCAAAACACTCCTCTTTCAACTGATCCCACTGGCATCAGATGTGGAGCTGCCTCTGGGTTCATCTGCCTTGGCTTCAATCGCCTGGATGGAGCAGATGATAGTAGAGAAATATGAAGTGCCCTCAGCACCATCTGTGCACTCAGTGCTGCTCAGCACCGCTGGGCAATTCTGCCCTGAACCCCTCCTGGGCTGGCCATGGGGACACACAGGTACCAATCCTACGTCCCAGGCCACCCTTCCTTCCAGGAGATTCCTTTGGGTTTGACATTTCACAGCTCTCCAGCTTCACAGAATTCATTTCTGACTTGTTCTGTGTAAATCAAACTGCACGAGACTCTGCCTTCGGATTACAGATGATCACATTAAACCAGAAGATGCTCCTGGCCACGGCGAGCCTAACAATGGGATTTTGTGCACTTGCTGCTCTTCCCTTTCTCTGGGTGATTTGATTTTTTGTTAAACAGGCAACTTTATCTATTTCCAAACTGAGCCATTTGCACAGTTGTCTAAACACAGATTGCTGGCTGTGCCTTGGGGAGACCCCCCTGCAGGGCTGGGTCAGCTCTGGAGCCCCCAGCAGAGCCAGGGAGCTGCTGGAGCAGGGCCAGGGGAGCCCCAGCAATGCTGGGAGGGCTGGAACCCTCTTCTGGGACAGGCTGGGAGAGATGGGGGGGTTCAGCCTGCAGAGGAGAAGGAGGAAACCTTCTGGGGCATTTCAGGGCTTCGAGGGTCTGTCAGAAAGATGGGGACAGAGTTTTGAGCAGGGGCTGTTGGAACAGGACAAGGGGGGATGGTTTGAACTGAAAGAGGGAGATTGAGACTGGAGAGAAGGAGAAATTGTTGGTGCTGAGGGTGGGGAGAGACCTGGCACCATCGCAGGGGAGGTTGTTTCAGTCTCAAGCCATTACAGATGGTGGAGGAGGGCACAGCACCCAGAGGTCTCAGCAGCTGGCATGAAGCGAGCTCATGTCTGGGCACTGTGAAGCTGGTGAACATGAGTGTGCTCCTGGCCCTCCAGCACCACTCTGCAGCCTTATCCTTCTGTGACAGCCCTGAGAAGATGCTCCTGTGATTTACATAAATCACCAACTACATTCGTTTCCAGGACTGACAAACCAATAGCTGCCTGGCCATCAAACTGAACTGACATTTATTTTGCTCTAATTTCCAGAAGATTTCCTACAGAACAGACAGAAGTGGTGACACTGATTACTTGTTACATCATTAATATTTAATAGCTTGCCATAATAAAATATTTAAACTCAAGTATATTGATTTTTAGCACTTTAATACAGCTGCAGCACAAATGGGATTAGTGAGGTCTCATATGCAGTACTTTAATTAAATCCATAAACCACACTTTTTCAATAAACTTGCACGTGAAACCTAATTTTAACTAAATGCTTTAAAATAGGCAGGGTACTCGGGTGAGCAGGAGGATCTGCAGGGCCTGGGAGATTCGGGTTTGACCTGAGTGTGTCCCAGGATTGCTGGTGGAAACTCCTCCACACTGTGGGACCTCAGCTGACATTCTGGCCCCATCCAAGTGCGCACCTAAACATTGCCCTTGAGAAATAAATACTAAGTTTTATCTAGGACAGGGCTCTGAGCACCCTGCTCTAGGTGCAGAGTTCCCTGCTCCCTGCAGGGGGGTTGCACCAGATGAGTTTGAAAGGTCCCTTCCCACCCAGAGCAGAACCCATGGACCCAGGGACATCCCCAGCTCTCTGGCAGTGGAAATGCCCATTTGCTGCTCTTCTCCAGACTTTCTTCTGTGCTGCTCCCACCAGTGGAAGCTGGAAGAAAGTCCCAGGCTGCTCAGACGTGATGGAGCCAGGCAGGTGGCTGAGTGACATGCAAATGTCAGTGCAGCCCTTCCCGGGGTGATTTTTAGCACATAACATTTGTCAGCTGCAGCATCTCTGGCTGGATGGAGATCCAAAGGTTGCATCCACCTGCCGACGGACTTTGGAAGCTTTACACCCAACCCCAGTCCTCGAACTACACAATCCTTAATGATGCATCTGCTTGGAGAATGTCAAATCACACTGCACAAAATGAGCCCTGAACGTGGGGTCTGGCATCACATTTTGGAGAGATCTGTTAGTTAACACACACGGTGTCAGCAGCTCCTGCGAGCCAGTTTGTGATCACATCCTAATTCCACTGCAAGTCCCTCTTCTGCTCTGCCCTGCCACCTCACACGCAGCACCCAGGGCACCCAGGGTGGCCTCTCTGCTGTGCCTGGATCTTGGAGGAGGGCAGCAGGGTGCAGGTGTGCCCACGGGTGGCTGGGCACACAGTCGGGTCCCCACAGCGGGACGGGGACACTGGTGGAGGGACCATGGTGGCGGATGGCAGTGCAACCATCAGATCACATCATCCTGCTGCTGCTTCTTCCGACTGCTTTTCCAGAAATGTTATTTATGCTTTTAAATTTGTGATTTCCAGGGTTTTTTTCTAAGAAAATACTGTGGGGGAAAAAAAAAAAAAAAAAAAGCAATTCTCTAGTTTTAGATCTCCTGGGGAAAGAAAAAAAAAGACATACAAAAAAACCCACCCAACAAACTGGTTCTGCTTTGAAAGTCATTAAAATGTTCAAACAGAGGAAAATCAAGTATCTGTAATTATTACCACTGGAAGTGGTTATTTTTCCTACCCTTGTTAGAACCGTCTTTGAAACTAATGGCATCCTGCCTGCCAAATGAGCTCCTCTTCCATTACCTTAATTTTATTTATTTTTTTGTGCCCTCAGGAGAACGACATCGTTGCCATTCAAAGGGAAAGCGGCTCCCTGGTTCCGCGGGGGAGCCGAGCTGAGCCCCTCGGCCCCAGAGCCCGTGGGTGTCCCCGGGAGGGACGCGGCTGATGGGACCCTCCCATCCCACCCACCCAACTCCCATCGCGGGAGGTTTCGCGGCCGTGCCCGGGCTGCCAGCCTGGCTCTGGGGTTCCCCCCGGGATTCCCGCTGCGTGACGGGCTCTCCAGGATGGAGCCTCATCAGGAAATCCACGGCACCCCGTGCCAGCCCCGTGCCAGC
>VYZU01012693.1:0-11282 GCA_013401355.1 Ceyx cyanopectus
GGTACTTACTTCAGCCCTGGGAGATCCTTGACACTGGCTGTAATCTCAGCAGCCTCAGGGACAAGCTTTTCTACTAGTTCTAGAGGTCCCCAGAAGGACTTGTTTTGCCCAAGAAAAGTCTTTTTGGCTAGAAACAGAGAGATAAAAGGAGTCCATTAGGCCTGTGCTGACTAAACACATCCAGAAAGAAGGGAATTAACAGTAAAACTGCCAGGAAGATTCTTCTGGGACTGCTGCTGGGCAAGCAGCACAAAAGGTGACTGCTCAGGGCCCAGCCTGGCAGTTACTGGCATCAGTCAAACATGGCAACAGGAGCCAGAAAAGATCCCACACATCCCCAGTGTGCCAAAACAGCAACATCCAGGCCAAGAAAAGCTGAAGAGCATGAACACTTCCTCCTCCCTTGCCCTGTGTTACCCTGGCCAGCACAGGAATCACTTCTTCCCCACGGATTGCTGAAATTGGGGGGTAAAAAAGCACCACAGGACGTATGTGTGGGTGCCAAGAGGGCATTGAGTGTCCTCTGCTTTCCCTCTCAAGCTACAATCATGGGAGGGCAGCACATGAAAAGCACTCTGGCACTTGGCTCCTTTGGTTGTCACACCATGTGGAATCATAGACTTGGTTTGGTTGGAAAAGACCTTGAAGATCGTGGGAGTCCAGGAGGTGCAGAGAAATAAATACACCCTCTGCTTGCTAGGTTAGAAAGCAGCTTCCAAGACTCAAGCTGCACAAAGCCCAGATCCTCAGGATCTCAGGAGTTGAACTGAGGTTTAGGGTCAACACAAGAAAGAACTTTTTCTCAGTGAGGGTGCCAGAGCTCTGGCAGGGGCTGCCCAGGGGGGTTGTGGAGTCTCCATCTCTGGAGACACTTAAGACCCGCCTGGATCTGTTCCTGGGTGACTTGGTCTAGGTGCCCCTGCTCTGGCAGGGGGGTTGGACTAGATGATCTTCTAGCTCCCTTCCAACCCCTAATATCTGTGAATCTATGAGACAGGAGCTGAACTCAACTCCTGAGACAGGAGCTCTGTGTTGCAGCTCCTCTTCCAGTAAGAGGAGCATCATGTCCCGTCCACACAGCATCACCCTGCTCAGCCTCCTCCAGAAGACAGGATGGATTGGTGAGGCTCTTCCTGGCTCCCAGGCGTGCAGCAGCCCTCCCCAGCAGGGTTACCTTTCAAGCCATGCTTGAGGCAGTGCTCCATCACCACGAAGAACTGCTGCAGGGGGGCGTAGTCCGAGTCCAGCGTCCTGCCCAGGTTAAGCGCCGACTCGATCAAGCCCTTGATGCTCAGCTTGGCCATGTTCATCAGGTTCATGCGTTCGTTAGCCATGAGATAATTAGGATCTGTTCCAAAAGAGGAGGGGAAAATGTTGTTGAGCAACAAAAGCTGGTTTTAACACGGCAAGGCAGCCCGTGTCTTGCAGCTCTGAAGCGATTTTTAGGGGCAGCGACAGCTTCGTGTGAGGCACCCGGGCCTTTTGCCAAGAAAAATCTGAATTAACTCGCATTTAAAGTGGGTTTTTTAGCTCAGGAATAGGCAAGATTGTCAAATTCAGGGTGCCTCGGTGCTTGAAATAGCCACAAAAGCTTTAGATTTTTGAGACAGAGGCTTGCAGGCAGCTGCTAGTGTTGTGCTTTCCACCCTGGCTCCTCTGACAGCTCCCTGTGCCCCAACATGCCCAGCTCCACCCAGAGCGTGCTCCTCCTCTCCCCCATTATCCACCCTGACATCTCTGCACTCCCCAGTTGGCAAGAAACACACGCAGACATCCACTTCCCACTCCCCTCCTGCTCCCTGACCTGGGTAAGGTGCCCATGGCAACACCTACCCCCGAGGGGCACCTCTCCCCAGACACCCTCAGCATGTTCCCAGCACCCCAAGAGAAGCCTGTTCCCCAGCTCCCCATCCTGCAACCAGCCAGACATGCTCCTGCTTCACACAGCAGGGCCAGGGAGACAGGCCCTGGCAGCACCAGCTTTCTGCCCCTACCTGTTCTACCCACAAGCTCCAGGTTCTGAGCTGAAGTTCTCCAGCACAAGCAGCTTCAGCCCTGCTAAGGAATGTTTATTCCAGGGCTGCTGTGGATTGCAGGAGAGCTCTGAACACATCTGCTGCCTCCTGAGTGGATTCACTACACCCAGCAGCAGAAAGGTGGCCAGAGGACACCTGAGGGTAGGTCCTGAAGCAACCACAAAACAAGGAAATAGAGTGGAGACTGAAAAGCTTCCATTAGAACAAAAGGAGATAAACTTCTCTTTAAGAAGCAGGGGAGCACAGAGCTCAGCTTGACTCAAGAAGCCCTCAAGGGGTGTTCTCAAGCTCTCTCTGACTCTTCAGAGGCTCTGTGAGACAGCTGAGGTTCCTACACCCCATCTCTGGTTTCTCAAGGTGAAGGAGGAGGGGAAGATCCAACCCTCATCCTCAGGGCATCCAGTCCCCGAGGAGTGGAAGAAGCCTGGGGTTGGATTCAGCAGGTTTGCCAGGGGGTGAACATCAAACCTGGAGCAGGCAGCTGGAGTGGGGCTGTCTGGCCTCTCAGCAGTCCTCATCCTCTTGTCAACAAAGAACCATTCCTTCCCATTTCAAATGCAACCACTTGGCCAAAGGGGGTATTCTGAGACTCTGCAGTCTCCTCTAGGACTTGTCCTGCTGCTGCAAGTCATCCTCCTGCTTCATCACCATGCACACACTGACGAGGCCAGCTGCTCCAGAGCAAGCTCCTTGGCACCTCGGGTGCTCTGCCACAGCAGGGAGGAACCCTGGCAGCACCCTCCAGCCAGGAACAGAGCAAGGAGCAAAAGAACCAGTGAAAAATCCCACTGCTCCCACTTCCAACCTCCTGCAGGTTGAGAAGCCCTGTAGGTCCAGCAGCTCGGTGCCCTTCAGGAGCTTCTGAACATCCCTGCAGCCACCAAGCTGGGTGTTGCTCTGGAACCAGGATTCAGAATCTGCTCAGAATCAAAGTTATCAGGTAATAACCCCCATTCTGCCCCTCTGGCAGCACAGCTCCACCTGCAGCAGGTCTGTGCTGCTCACCAAGGCAGGCAGGATTGCCCTCAGAGGAGCATGGGGCTGTGCTACAAGGAAAAGAGAGACTTGGGTTTCACTGAAGTGCATCTGGAAGCCTGGGTTGAACACAGATGATGTGCCCTGCCAGGCTCCAAAGACCTGGGAAGTGTTTTCACCCTGACAGAACTGGATTTGGAAATAAATGGAAATAAATGTCACCACGTCCCCGTGCATTTGGCTTTTTTTTCTTCTGCTAGAAATCACCTTCAGAAGAATCTGCACTGGAAGGTTTTCCCCACGTGAGCCCCAAACCCAGCTGCATTCCTCCTGGACTAGCAGTGATCACTGCAGCAATAGCCACAGCTACCTGCTTTCAGACAGATGTGTTGCTCAAAACATTTCACAATAGACTCACTTTTTAAAGTCTTGAGCTGATAAATAGAATTACCTCAGAACCTCTGAAGCTTCAGGGTGATTTCTGAAATACTCAATTTTTTTTTTACATTTAACTCCTATTTTTAGTGCAACCTTTTGTGTTTCTATCAAGAAAATAACTCGGAAAGCATTTAGTCTAAATAAACCAGCCCCTTGCTGCTTCACATTTTCTCCCTCCACCTGAAGTCAAAACACCCCAAATTTTCAAAAACACTGGGTTGTTTTTTTTAAGCAACACTGCAACCAAATATTTTTGAGAGTGAGCTCAGTAAGAAACCAAAACTGGCTACAGGGAACTGCTGGAATCTGGAGGCAAAGGCATCAGGATGGGCACTGCAGATGGAAATAGAAATGCATTGGAAATTTAAATGCATTGCACATGGAAATGCACTGGAAACAGAAATGCACTGCAGATGGTAAAGCATTGGGAATTTAAATGCATTGGGAATTTAAATGCATTGGAAAAGTAAATGCATTGGGAATTTAAATGCATTGGAAAAGTAAATGCATTGGGAATTTAAATGCATTGCACATGGAAATGCATTGGAAAAGTAAATGCATTGGAAATTTAAATGCACTGCACATGGAAATGCACTGGAAATTTAAATGTATTGGACATTTAAATGCATTGCACATAGAAATGCACTGCAGATGGAAATGCACTGGAAAATTAAATGCAGTGCAGCTGGAAATGCACTGCAGGAGCAATCCATCTGCTTCAACACCCCAACCAAGCACCAGTTTGGTGCCCAAACTGGCCCAGCCTGTTCCAGCTGTCTCCAGTTCAGCCAGTGGAGCAGAGTCAGAAAGGCAGTGGCACTGCAAAGGGTGTTTGGCACCCGGGTTTGAAACCCAAAGGGAAAAGGCAGTGGAAAGAAGAGCTGAAAGAGGTGGGTGTGACACGCACCTTCTGGGTCATCCCGCAACTGCTGCACCACATCTGTCAAATCCTCCCAAGAGTCTTTGCCAACAGCAAAAAAAAAAAAAAANTCAAATTTGCTTCTTAGCCTGCACAAGCACTGGAGCAGAGGGCTCCTTCCTCCAGAAGCCAGCTAAGGCAGGCTGCAGGAAAGCTCCCTCTCTGCATTAGACAAAGCAAGGGGTTTGGAAAGCACACCCTAAAAAGAAAAAGGCAAGAGCAGCATTATTGTGTGGGCAGGATCAAAGCACCCAGCCTCTGACATCTACCCAGCATCAGTTTTCATGCCTCATGCCCGGCCCCCAGGAGAGCTCCCCAGCAGGGAAAGGCCAAGGCAGAGGTTTCACACAAGGCTGAACAGCTCTGGCTCTCCAGTGGAAGCCCTGCAGGGTGGGTCCAGCCAAGCCCTGGGCACCAAGGGGCTCAATCCTGAACACGCCTCCGGCTCCCTGGGAGGACAACCGAGCAGCACGGGGGGGGGGAGGGAGGGATGCTGGGAGAGGAGCAGGCAGGGCAAGGCAAGCCTGGTTCAGCACACCCTCCAGTTCCCTGCTTTCTGAGCTGGGAAGCAGAGCTGGCTCAAGCCCCACAGGGCAGGAACCCCTTGGGATTTCCCACTCCCTACTCACACGCCGGAGCCAAGTCGCCAGCCGCCGAGGGTCCAAGGCAAGACTCTGTCCCACCCCACGGGAGATCCAAGGCTCAGGAAGACTCTGTCCCACCCCACGGGAGATCCAAGGCTCAGGAAGACTCTGTCCCACCCCACGGGCCAACCGTGCCAAGGCCCGAGCAAAGTACAGCAGCTCCTGGGACCTCCTCCCTCCCACGGCCCCAGCTCCACCTGCTGCTGGCCAGCCCAGGGAACAAACACCCACAGGCTCTGCATCTGGAGAAAAAGAGAATTTCCAACCAAAAATCCTCTAAATCCCAGCAGCACCGACAAAGAGCCGACCCAGCAGAGGTGCCCTCAACTGGTTTGGCCACAAGAGACAGTCCAGCAGCAGCCTGGGCTTCAGGTGGGGCTGATTTACCCAGTTCAGCTCTCAGCAGAATGCTTCAAAAGAGGTGCTGATGATGAGTAGCTAATGAGAACAGGCAATCAAAGAGCAAACGCCTTCCCTCCCAGCCTCATCTGCCTGTATCTTCATTTTTGGGGTGATATTTCTTTAGTTGCTCACTACCCAACACTCACCCTGCAGCCAATCCACCTTCCCAGGCAAATAAAAGAGGTTTTGAAATAAACCCTGGGAGAAAATATCAGCATAAAATTCCCTGCTGCTATGAAACAGAGAGTGGCCTTAGGTATTTTGGAATGCTCCAAACTCCTCAGATTGCTAGGGCATTTTTTTCAGGGGTAAAGAGGCTCAGAACAAAGCCAGGAATCCTGTTTAGAGCTCAGACATGAGAATCAGGCTCCTCCAAACACAAACAGGTCAGGGGCTTCTTAATGATTTCTTTTTTCCAGTGGGGTTTGTGCCACCAGATGTATTTTAAGGGGTCCTTCTCCAACACGTGGCTTCTGTCAGCATGTGCAGGGAATCTCCCTGCTCCTCTGAGCACAGCAGGATTGTTTTGTAGCAGCAAAGGCACCAGCCCAGGCAGGAATTTCATCTCTCCCAGGTTTGCTGTTCCTGCTCCGTGCCAGTGGTGAAAAATTAACCCAAAGTCACCGTTGCCAGGGTTTCCTCCCAAGTGTGCTTTGCCCTCCCACCAAAACCAAGGAGCCCCTCACCCCCTCGTGCAAACTGAAGTGCCACAAAGGGTGACAGTGTGCAAAACAGAAATGGAACCAGTAAAGTCACTGCTGCTTCCTGAAATCCCTCTGGGTAACACAGAGAGAGAGCAAAATCAGCCTGTTTTCATCAGCTCAGGGTTGTTCCCATCAGCTGGAAAAGGAGTATCCATGTCTGTTGAAGGAAACTAAGGAACTACACCAAGGCATTTACCTTATTTGTAAATTATTTTTTATAAGTGTAAATTATTTTTTATATTTTACCTTATTTGTAAATGGAATAAAAACCAAGTTTTGCTCAGAGTGAGACCCAAACCCCAACTCTGCCCTGGGAGCAGCAGCAGAAAGCAGAGCAGCCTGCCCCAAACTGCCCAGTTCTAAGAGCTGGCACCATTCAAACTGCTGCCCTGCTCTCACTGGAATTAACACACAGTGTTTTGGGGAGGGCTGGCAAATCAGAGCAGACAAGAATCCCTCACTTCAGCCTCCCCCCCTCTGTGTTTCAACTGCCATGCCCCAGTAATCTGCTTAAAAATTCCAACAAAAAAAAGAGAAGTCATAAAATCAGCTTTTTTATGGTAAACCTTTGTCTTGTTTTCTCACTTCCCTGCTCTCTTCCTCTTCTGGGACCCCACGGGTGGGCTGCTGGGCTGGGGTGCTGTTTGTCCTCAGCCTGACAACTGCAGGAGGAGGAGGAGGAGGAGGAGGAAGGCAGGATGGCTGCTTGTGGGCTGGGAGCACAGCAGGTCACAGAGCCCAGAGAAGCCAGCAGTGAAATGCTCTCAGGAAGCAGCAGAAGCTGAGGCAGCAACTGGAGCCTTCAAATCCTTATTTCAGTGAGGTGCTGGAGTTGCTACTGCAGTTTATTTGCAGGAGAAAAAAAAAGAGCAGCTTTTGGTTTTACCTCTGCAGAACTCTAGAGCCTTTTTTTTCCCCCCTTTTCCTCTTCACAATCCCTACCTGTGTACATCAGCTTAATAATAATAATAATAATAATAATAATAATAATAATAATAATAATAATAATATATGTGATTCTGTGATCAGCTTAAGGAGAGGCCAAGACACACCAGCCTCAGCTCCTAGGCCTCCTGCTTCTCCTCTCAGCTCCTAGACCTCCTGCTTCTCCTCTCAGCTGAGCCCCTTGGTGCCTGCAACCCCCCCCTGGCCCCCAGCATGCAGTGAGGACACAGCAGCAGTGCTGATGCAGTAGCTCCAGGTCCAGCTCTAGTGATAAAGCAGTGTCAGCTTTTCTATTATCAATGGGCTTTTTTTTTTCTCCTGACCTTCTATCCCTGTTGAAAATGACCTGGATCCAAACAACACCCCCCCCAAAACCACCTCTCCTCCTGCCTACCAACAAGCAACCTCAGGTACAGGCACTGGGCTCATCCCAATCTACCTTCCCTGCTGCAAAGGGAGCAAAGAGACACGTCCAAAAACAAGGATGCAAAGGACTGTGTGGCCAGAGCTGTACCATGGGAAGAACCCTGGATTTTTTTCCAGGCTATACCACGGGAAGAACCCTGGGTTGCTGGGAAGGTCATTTACTGACTACACCACTGGTCCACAGAGCAGTTACTATTTATAAGGCCAAGGGAATGCACAGGGACCAATCCAGCTACACCACAGCCTGCTGGTGAGACCCCCACGATGCTCCAGCCTGAAACCAGCGAGGTCTGGAGGATCCACAGCCAAGAACACTGCAAGGGGAGCCCGACTGACTGCACCCTCAGCTCACCCCGTCCTTGCCACTCCAGTTCTGCTGTCCCAACCCACAGCGCCCCTCTGGGTGCTGCTGCAGGGAGGGTGTTTGTCTCCCTCTGCTTTTCAACCCTCCTGCCTGCACCCCAGGGCACGCCTGGCAAACCCCAGCCGCCGTGGGATGGGAATGACTGCCCAGGGATGGGCTGCAAAGCACAGAGCCTCCTGAGCTGCTTCATCCAGCAGGACAAGGACAGGGTCAGACGTGACGGACTCGATGCACCCACACCCACCAGAGTGCGTGGGCACGGGTGGAGCAGCCTGGCACCGACACCCGGAGAGGGCTCTGCCTGGCACACAGAGCTCCCCTGGGAACTCAGCACGTCTCCTCCCTCCTCACTTTGCTGTCACAGCCAAGAGTGGATGGCCTCTGGTGTTTGCAGTGCTCGCAGGGTTCCTGCCCTCGCTTGGCACGACCTGGTACTCCCTCCTCTCACCGCTAGCCACATCACGAGTGCTTTTTCACGGGGATGTTCACCACTCTCAACAACAGGGAGAGGGGAGACTGGTGAGAGCAGCCCTGGGGTCTCTCTACTGCCAAAAGCTGAGCTCTAAGCCTAGTTTTAAATATAAAAATCACGATTAATGGAATCACAGAGCACACACCATGGCCACCTCCCCACCCCAAGGCACCAAACCCGACCTTTCCAGCTGTATCTCAGAAAACAAGGAGCACCAATCTGCCTCTCTGGAAGGGGTGGGGTACAACACCCGCAGCTCAGGGCAACGGGAAGGACCCTCTTGGCTCTCTAGCTCATCCAACGGCGTGTCTGGGTGGTCAGGGTGGGATGAGAGCCACCCCCTCCCAAAGTCGTGCAGCGGGGGGGGGGGGGGNAAAAAAAAGAGAAGTCATAAAATCAGCTTTTTTATGGTAAACCTTTGTCTTGTTTTCTCACTTCCCTGCTCTCTTCCTCTTCTGGGACCCCACGGGTGGGCTGCTGGGCTGGGGTGCTGTTTGTCCTCAGCCTGACAACTGCAGGAGGAGGAGGAGGAGGAGGAGGAAGGCAGGATGGCTGCTTGTGGGCTGGGAGCACAGCAGGTCACAGAGCCCAGAGAAGCCAGCAGTGAAATGCTCTCAGGAAGCAGCAGAAGCTGAGGCAGCAACTGGAGCCTTCAAATCCTTATTTCAGTGAGGTGCTGGAGTTGCTACTGCAGTTTATTTGCAGGAGAAAAAAAAAGAGCAGCTTTTGGTTTTACCTCTGCAGAACTCTAGAGCCTTTTTTTTCCCCCCTTTTCCTCTTCACAATCCCTACCTGTGTACATCAGCTTAATAATAATAATAATAATAATAATAATAATAATAATAATAATAATAATATATGTGATTCTGTGATCAGCTTAAGGAGAGGCCAAGACACACCAGCCTCAGCTCCTAGGCCTCCTGCTTCTCCTCTCAGCTCCTAGACCTCCTGCTTCTCCTCTCAGCTGAGCCCCTTGGTGCCTGCAACCCCCCCCTGGCCCCCAGCATGCAGTGAGGACACAGCAGCAGTGCTGATGCAGTAGCTCCAGGTCCAGCTCTAGTGATAAAGCAGTGTCAGCTTTTCTATTATCAATGGGCTTTTTTTTTTCTCCTGACCTTCTATCCCTGTTGAAAATGACCTGGATCCAAACAACACCCCCCCCAAAACCACCTCTCCTCCTGCCTACCAACAAGCAACCTCAGGTACAGGCACTGGGCTCATCCCAATCTACCTTCCCTGCTGCAAAGGGAGCAAAGAGACACGTCCAAAAACAAGGATGCAAAGGACTGTGTGGCCAGAGCTGTACCATGGGAAGAACCCTGGATTTTTTTCCAGGCTATACCACGGGAAGAACCCTGGGTTGCTGGGAAGGTCATTTACTGACTACACCACTGGTCCACAGAGCAGTTACTATTTATAAGGCCAAGGGAATGCACAGGGACCAATCCAGCTACACCACAGCCTGCTGGTGAGACCCCCACGATGCTCCAGCCTGAAACCAGCGAGGTCTGGAGGATCCACAGCCAAGAACACTGCAAGGGGAGCCCGACTGACTGCACCCTCAGCTCACCCCGTCCTTGCCACTCCAGTTCTGCTGTCCCAACCCACAGCGCCCCTCTGGGTGCTGCTGCAGGGAGGGTGTTTGTCTCCCTCTGCTTTTCAACCCTCCTGCCTGCACCCCAGGGCACGCCTGGCAAACCCCAGCCGCCGTGGGATGGGAATGACTGCCCAGGGATGGGCTGCAAAGCACAGAGCCTCCTGAGCTGCTTCATCCAGCAGGACAAGGACAGGGTCAGACGTGACGGACTCGATGCACCCACACCCACCAGAGTGCGTGGGCACGGGTGGAGCAGCCTGGCACCGACACCCGGAGAGGGCTCTGCCTGGCACACAGAGCTCCCCTGGGAACTCAGCACGTCTCCTCCCTCCTCACTTTGCTGTCACAGCCAAGAGTGGATGGCCTCTGGTGTTTGCAGTGCTCGCAGGGTTCCTGCCCTCGCTTGGCACGACCTGGTACTCCCTCCTCTCACCGCTAGCCACATCACGAGTGCTTTTTCACGGGGATGTTCACCACTCTCAACAACAGGGAGAGGGGAGACTGGTGAGAGCAGCCCTGGGGTCTCTCTACTGCCAAAAGCTGAGCTCTAAGCCTAGTTTTAAATATAAAAATCACGATTAATGGAATCACAGAGCACACACCATGGCCACCTCCCCACCCCAAGGCACCAAACCCGACCTTTCCAGCTGTATCTCAGAAAACAAGGAGCACCAATCTGCCTCTCTGGAAGGGGTGGGGTACAACACCCGCAGCTCAGGGCAACGGGAAGGACCCTCTTGGCTCTCTAGCTCATCCAACGGCGTGTCTGGGTGGTCAGGGTGGGATGAGAGCCACCCCCTCCCAAAGTCGTGCAGCGGGGGGGGGGGGGGATCCGGACCGTACCTTCGTGGGTAGGCTCCGGGTCGGGTGTCAGCGAGATGTCGTCCAGCTCACGCAGGCAGAGCCACTCTCCATCCATCGATACCCGGAATTTGCAAAGATAGATGGTCTCCATGGCAGCCTGAGTGATCTTGTCTGTGGTGGGGGTTGGCATGTCGCTTTGAGGCGTCAGAGCAGACATGATGACTCAGCTGGTACAACAACAATGGGGGGGTGGGGGGGGGAAAAGAGGTGACTAAAAAAGAACAGCTTCCCCAAGGAGAAAAATAAGAGCTACCTTGCTTGGCAAAGCTTTGGCAGATGGGCTCAGGGGTGCCCAGAGAGCTCTGGCCTTTTCATAGATAAAGCAAGGGAAAAATGCTGCTTCCTCCCTCCTCTCCGCCAACCGTCGTCGTCCTCGGCTACGCTAGAGGCGATCGATCCGGAGCAGCCAGAGAAAAACCTGCCTTCTGCATCAGAAGGGAGGGGAAAAAAAAGCCCAAAATCCAGAAACAGAGCTATCAAAATGGGAAAAAAAAAA
>VYZU01012708.1:7501-42155 GCA_013401355.1 Ceyx cyanopectus
ACTGTGTTTATTCCATATTTTGCCTTCAGCTGAGCTTAGGCAAATATATATAATTATATAGAATATATATATATAATATATATTATATTATCTTAATATAATATATCTTAGATAATATATATTCATCAAATCAGAATCTAAAAAGTTTCTTTTTAAGTCCTCTGGGAAGAGATGTTCCTTTTGGAATTAGTTCATCTGCTGGGGCCTCTGTCACTTCTGTGCCTTTCAGTACAGTAGGTGTCAACCAATCCACAGTAAATTGCTTTGATGCAGAGGAATCTCTGGCTTAACATTTTCACAAGTTCTCTTTTGTGAAAGCATTGATAGTTGCCACTTAATTACTGCCTTAGTAATGTAGAGTTAATGCATGTAATTAATTTCTGTACAGCATGAGTTGTGGCTTCTCTTTGCATGTACTCTCTTCACATGATAAGTGAAGAGATAATGGAATCATTAGACTTTGCAAACATGCCATTTATTAGCTCTGCTATACTGAGGGCAGTTGTGTCTTAAGTGTTCATTGGTTCTCTGTTTCAGTGGCTGTGGACCCATGGAAATTAATGCCTTGTGCTGGGCAGGAAATGATCTTGACTGGTTGGAGATAATATAAATGATAAGAATATAATAAGTGGAAGTAGCCAATTTTGAAGTGTTTAAGAAATTTGAAGGATTTGATTTGCTTATTTCTTTACTTGCAATTTGAAAGTGTCAGAGAGCTCTTCCCTCTTTAGTACATGTGATTACTGATGATATTTGGTCAAAAGCCATAGGTTGATGGAATTTGCAGTGCAATCTTCTGTAGTAATCCTTGTCCGTTAGTTTTCCCCAGAAGACAATCTACACAGCAGTGGTTTTTGTTTCTTTCCAACAACATTACAGGGAGCAGCTGGGCATCTTTTCTGCTTCCCAGGTTAGCTAAAATGTTCTTCATGCTTCCCTTCCCACCTTCATAAACTTTATACTGCATACAGGCTGAGTCATTTTCCTCTTCAAGTGTTCAGGTTGTTTGCTGTATTTTTCAAGTGGGCCATTGTGAGCTATTTGTTCCAAGAATGCTCCTTTTTGGAATAGAAAAACACTGAAAAGTAACATGACAAATAGCTATTTTTAATGAGAATTTTGAATTAATCTGAAAAGATAGGAGATTTGGGGGTATTGTTTCCCTTGCTCCCCTAAAACCACATGCATCTTATGAATCCCACCAGATTAACCCAGTTTTGTGGGTTAGTTTTTACCACAAAACTCTTGTGTTAGAAGAGACGTTTGCCAGTTGGAATTTTATGTTCACAACTAACGTGACAAAATACACCTGTTAAAAAAACAACAAACAAACAAAACAACAAAAAAAAAAAAAAACAAAAACCAAAAACAAAACACCTTTTTATTTTCNGAGATAGCTAGTGTTTTCCCAGTGTCCTAAATGGTACTTCATATAGATAAATAAATAGATTTTCAGGTAAATTTTTTTTGCCCTGCTTACTCTTCTAATCCAGGTTGTCCAAGTATGCACTAGTTCATTAGAAAATGTCCTTCTTATGCATTAGATTTTTCAAGTCAAACTTTTTTAAACTTACTCAGCAGGCATCAAACACAGTGAGGCCTTTTCCAAAAGTAACAGGCAGTAATATTTTACATGACATCCATTACTTACACTATGTATTTATGGGTCATCTTTGAACTTGGCTTAACCTTGGAGAATTTCATTGAAGTCAATGATTTTGTAAAGTTTAGTCAATATATCTTTAGTCTTTTTCAAATTGAATTCATAGACATAGTGCTGTGAAATAGCAAGAGATGCAAAAATAATAGTAATGCCAGCCCATCTTACTGATGGATTGTGTAAGTTCTGAAAAGGAGCAAAAGAATGTAAAGAAATTGAACTTAACATTTTACTTCTTTTTCTAAGACAAAGAAACAGTTTCTTTTTATATGTGTATATATATATATATATATATATATAATTNTGAGCTTAGGCAAATATATATAATTATATAGAATATATATATATAATATATATTATATTATCTTAATATAATATATCTTAGATAATATATATTCATCAAATCAGAATCTAAAAAGTTTCTTTTTAAGTCCTCTGGGAAGAGATGTTCCTTTTGGAATTAGTTCATCTGCTGGGGCCTCTGTCACTTCTGTGCCTTTCAGTACAGTAGGTGTCAACCAATCCACAGTAAATTGCTTTGATGCAGAGGAATCTCTGGCTTAACATTTTCACAAGTTCTCTTTTGTGAAAGCATTGATAGTTGCCACTTAATTACTGCCTTAGTAATGTAGAGTTAATGCATGTAATTAATTTCTGTACAGCATGAGTTGTGGCTTCTCTTTGCATGTACTCTCTTCACATGATAAGTGAAGAGATAATGGAATCATTAGACTTTGCAAACATGCCATTTATTAGCTCTGCTATACTGAGGGCAGTTGTGTCTTAAGTGTTCATTGGTTCTCTGTTTCAGTGGCTGTGGACCCATGGAAATTAATGCCTTGTGCTGGGCAGGAAATGATCTTGACTGGTTGGAGATAATATAAATGATAAGAATATAATAAGTGGAAGTAGCCAATTTTGAAGTGTTTAAGAAATTTGAAGGATTTGATTTGCTTATTTCTTTACTTGCAATTTGAAAGTGTCAGAGAGCTCTTCCCTCTTTAGTACATGTGATTACTGATGATATTTGGTCAAAAGCCATAGGTTGATGGAATTTGCAGTGCAATCTTCTGTAGTAATCCTTGTCCGTTAGTTTTCCCCAGAAGACAATCTACACAGCAGTGGTTTTTGTTTCTTTCCAACAACATTACAGGGAGCAGCTGGGCATCTTTTCTGCTTCCCAGGTTAGCTAAAATGTTCTTCATGCTTCCCTTCCCACCTTCATAAACTTTATACTGCATACAGGCTGAGTCATTTTCCTCTTCAAGTGTTCAGGTTGTTTGCTGTATTTTTCAAGTGGGCCATTGTGAGCTATTTGTTCCAAGAATGCTCCTTTTTGGAATAGAAAAACACTGAAAAGTAACATGACAAATAGCTATTTTTAATGAGAATTTTGAATTAATCTGAAAAGATAGGAGATTTGGGGGTATTGTTTCCCTTGCTCCCCTAAAACCACATGCATCTTATGAATCCCACCAGATTAACCCAGTTTTGTGGGTTAGTTTTTACCACAAAACTCTTGTGTTAGAAGAGACGTTTGCCAGTTGGAATTTTATGTTCACAACTAACGTGACAAAATACACCTGTTAAAAAAACAACAAACAAACAAAACAACAAAAAAAAAAAAAAAACAAAAACCAAAAACAAAACACCTTTTTATTTTCTCAGAGAAAAGTATTTTGCACATACTTCATTCATCACGACTAGATACCTCAGAATTCTCAGTATTGTGGCAAGATGCTGGTGGGAGAAGAAGGGCTGTTCTTGAACCTTTCGGGAGAACTCCCTTGCTCTAAGCAACTGTGTCTGGGGGGCTTTTCCCTTCATGCTTCCCTTTTTAGTGGCTTATGGGGTGGTGTTTAGAAAGATGTGGGAAAATAAAATTGTTGGGATTCTTGTCAGGATTTCACCAGTTTCAATCAATACAGTTTAATTTTGCTTTTTGCTCACTTCAGTAGCAGAGATGTTGACACAACAGCTGTATGTTGTGTCAGGAAGGGCAGCACTGTGGCTTCATCTCCAGAGGATTACCCCTCATTCAGGACTTCAGATTTTTCTAGTTATCTTGCCAAACTGCAAGTAGAATTTTCCAAGCCTTGACTTTTACAGCATTTTTTTTTAAAGTTGCTAAGTATTTATTTTAAAAAACAAACAAACATATTTTCCCAGTAGCTGAGCATTATAAGGCACAGTTTTTTAGTAGCTATTTTAGCAAACTGGAAGTCTGGAAGACTGAGGCATCACTCAAGTTTACTTCTATATGGAACCAATCAAACAAGAAAACTTTTCTGATTAATCACTTTGCTTGATGTTGTTCTCAGTATACCTGAAAAAGCCTCATATTGTCCAAACTGCTGGATACACAGTAATCAAATAATTGCATATTAGCAAACTTTGTTGTACACCTTACCAAAAACAAAACAAACCCCCCCCCCAAAAAAAAACCAACAAAACACCCCACACCCTAAGCCAAACAAAAAAAACCCAAACCAGCAATACTTTATCTGTAGCCTGGTGTTGTATATGTTTGCTTGTGCCTGGTGATAATTTTGGTTTTCCCTTTTGTTGAGAAATTATTTATTTTTTATTAAGTTGTCAACCTGATCTATTCTGTTGAATGGGTGGTTTGGTGCAGGGAAGAGGGGACTGAGCACAATTCTGTTGGTGTGCAATAACAAATAAAATTTTTTTAATCAGCCTTGGCTATGAACTTAACATGTGGGGGTTTGTTTGGTTGGTTTGTGTTAGGTTGGTTTTGTTTTCTTAACAAAACCAGTTAGTGGTCTTAATTGTTTGTCATATTGATGCTTTTCTTTATTTTTGTGTTATGGTAATAGCTAGGAAACCTATTAAAAAAAAGCAGGATCCTCTTGTAAGCACCACAGAGCAGTTTTATGAGTTGACTCAGAGCTTTGGGCAGAGCCCCACTTTCTTCTCCATGGGGCAGCTGAAGCAGGAGAACAGAGTGGGGAAAAAGGAGATGTAAGACAGCATGGGGAGCAGAAGAGGTAGTTTCTGTTATAACCTCAGGGCATATAGAAACTGAAAGACTGCTGTGGCTTCTGGAATGCAAATGTTGAGAGGGATGGCTGGTTGGAAAGCACAGCCTGGGTTACTGGATTGGAAGGGCCAGAAGTTAAACAGGCTTGTGTAAGTTGGAGGAGGGGATGGTGAAGGGGCTCTTACACTTGGACTGGACTGCTCGGAGATGGGCAGTTGGTGTTTGGTGGAAACAGAGAGGGGTGGTGGGAAGACATATATGGGATGAAGAGCTGGTGTAAAATCTTTGAGACCCTTGCAAAGGTGCAATAAAAATGGAGCAAAAGCTGAAGTTGACAGCTTGCTGGTTGCTTGGTCATTGTCAGCACTAGACTGGCAAAGACAGATGGCAAGAAGGAATTTTAAGAGTAGGGTTATCAGCTGTGAGAATTTTTGTTCCTTTGTTTAAAAGGCTGTTCTTTAGTTTAGAGGTTTTATTGGGTTGGGTTTTGTTGTTTATTTTGTTTTTTCCCCCTGCACTGAAGAAAATATGTACTGTGGCTTCAGGACAGGTGGAAAAGCAAAGGTAATGTTTGTCCACATCCTGTTGAAAATAGGATTATCTGGCCTTTTAGTTTAGTCCTGCAATTTCTAAAACTATTTGAACAGTGCTATATACAGTAACATCAAATGAATGAGTCAGTATGGACTGCACAGCCTGAAATGTGGATCAAAACCTTTGTACTGAAAATGAACAAGAGCAAAACAATAGTGAGGAGACAGTAGACATCACAAAGTGGAATGTGGTGGGAAGGAGAATACTCTTTAAAGACCTTCCTGTGATTGAAGTAACTTGAAAAATAAAAAACAATATTGAAATAAGGCTTTTATATCCTACTTCCCTAATAGGGAGAAAAAAAAATCAGTTGAGTCTTGGAAAATATGTGGAAGCCTCAACAATTGAGTGTTTAAGAAAACAGTTTCATATACTTTAAATGGCAAAGGGTTTTGCTTTCAATGTCTCTGTTGTTTTTTTTTTATGGGAGGCAAATATTAGTTTTAAAATGAAATACCTTGCTATTAATTTGAGCAGGGAGATATTCATGCTGCTGGACATGATATTTATAAATTGTATTTACAATGATATTATTTTTTTAGAGTATGTGTTTATGCTTTTCTTTGTGTATATCAGAGAAAGTGTGGGGTGACAGAGATCACCTTTGTTTTCTGTTGCTGTCTTCTGCTGCATAAGGACATAAGCTATAACTCTCAAAACAAAGCATGTATCTTCTCTTTTGAGCCATCATTGAAATGGAAGTAAAATAGGAGCCTTGAAACTGATTGAGAAATCTCTGGTCATAAAAATGCTTAATTTCTTTCTTCTGGGTTAGTCTTTTGTTATATCTTGACATGGATGGACTTTTAAACTCCAAGTAATAAGTACTGCCTCCTTCCATTTATTTTTTAAAATGGCAAATACATTAAATTTCCATGATTGTTAAGTAGCCATCATCCATCATCTGCAGGATGAGTGGTACTGAGAGGCCTCTCTGAATAACACTTCACAGTTGCATTCTTTTCAGGGACAACATCATATCAGTGTTCCCTTCCTCAGATGCTCATAAGTGAAGTCGGGTCCCAAGAGATTGAAGAGATCTTCCTTTCAGAGAGAGACCAAATAATTTGAAAATCTCTCTTGCCTTAGGAGACTAGAGTGAGACAATTAAATATTTGTGGCTGTAAAGGAGTCAGACCCCCCCTGAGTTCTTCTGCAGAGCTGCGTGGCTCAGAGCAAGAGCTCGAGAGCAAGCTGAGTATGATATGATTCAAAATAAAATTGGATTCTGCAGGGTAATTAGATGTCTGAGTGAAGGTGTCTGAGTGAAGTGATGCTCTGCCATTCATTTCCCAGGATACATTATGAACATAGCACTGGGGCCCTGAAGCAGCCTCTTCCCATTTGAAACACACAGAGATTATCTGTCATCTATTGCATGTAAAATCTCTTGTGGATGAGTGCTGTGACAAATTGGAGTAAATGCTCAGTTTTCAAAATCCCTTCTCTTAGAAGATACTGGAAGCTTGGCAGCCTTTGAGTGTTTGAATTTTCAGGGTGTGAGAATTCTCCTGAGTAATGACTCTTGACTTGCTTTAATGAACCAGTATTCAGGATTGAAAATGTGCTTCTGCATCAGAACTCAGCCACTTCTGATCTGGTGATATGCACCCTCTCCTTGGAACCTCGTGTATTTAAGCTGATAATGGGTACTAGTAGCTGTGGTGAAAATGAAAAGATTAGCCTTCATCTGGCTGTCAGCATAATTGTTATTTTTGCAGTTTATCAACTTCTGTCATTGAGTATATTCACTCCTACTACCTTGGTTGGTTTTGTTAGCATTTTGGGACACCAGAAAGGGATTCTGACTATATAAACATCTTGCAGCTCCTGTCCTCATAGGTCTCTTTGGTGACAAACGATGGGAAATTTTATAGTAGGAATAAAACTTTTTGTATTAAAAAAAAAAGAAAATCAGCTTTCTTTGGTAGCTGCAGTAACAAGTGCAGAAATTCTGAGGGGGGGAAAAGAAATTATCCTGGCAATATCAGCATTGTGTTTTATGTCCAACTTTGTGGTTTGTTACTGAGTTAATGAATCATTAGACTAATTCTTCACTGGGTACCAAATATGGAGAATAAAGCACAGGGAGGAATAGTTATTTACACACACAAGCCTGATCTGTCAGCCTCTTGTGTTTTGCAGTTGGGTTAGTTGTGATGTTTGGTTTTTTAATTCATTGTACTTTTTTTTTTATTATTAAGAAAGCTGCTGGTGGGGCAAAGTCAGAGGTTTTAGAAGTAGTAATGTCTACAGAATGGGGCACCTGACTCAGAATTACAGAGTATTTCTGAAGAGAGGTCTTCAGAGTTGGAAGGTGTCAATCAAATGAAGATTTGCAGTTGATGCAGCTTCTGGCAGGAGAAGTAGGAAACAAGAAGATAACATCAGTGTGGTGTCTTGAGCTTTGCAGGTGACATATAAACCATTTCAGTTAGAGTTACTCTAGCTGGTATAAATCTTTGAAGGATTAAGGGTCTTGAGTGTGTTTGTGCTTTCAAATTGAGCCCCCCTGAGGCAGACTGGAGGGATGGGCACAATTAAAATTAAAATCTTAATTAAAATTAAGTCGTCGTTGTTATTTTATCCTCACAGGTTTTAAAACCTAACAGAGACGCACATGAATTTACCCAGAAAATGAAAAATTAACTAAGTGCTTAATAATGCATTTGCCTGTGGTGCTCCTGCTTTTGTAAGGCTTCTTTTCAGTGTCCAGATCTTGGAAATGAAAGTGTTAAACAAGTGAAATTACTGTCCTCTTATGTCCTGCCTGGATGTTCTGGTGTATAGGTGTTGATTAATCTGTCAGTAGCCAAGTATTGGACTAAACCAACATGTTTCTCTCTGCTGACTCCCATGCTGGTAGTACTGAAGGCATTCATCATTTAAGTTTAGGAGGTGGGTGTGTAACATTCTAGTGTAAAACAGGAAAAACCATATGCTCTGAAGTTACAGTTTTGCATGCAGATCCTCATGGTGAATGTAAAAAAAAATAAATATATATATATATATATATGGAATCACAAAGCCAAAATTACACTGCCTTTGAGGCTGTTCTATGAGCAGATGGAATTTAAAGGCATTTTTGTTTTGATTTGTATTTTCACTGTGCTTTAGAGCTTTAGGATAAAAGGCAACTTGAGTTCCAAATACCTGATGAACAGCTATCAAAATGAATTCCATTTAGAAAGTCATCCCTGTAGTTGTAGACATGGTTCTTATGGCTGACAATGACTGGCTGTTAATGTTCTAATTATGACAATTATAACAAACATGCTTATCTTCCAATGCTTCCCTGAAAAATCACTTCAGAGTAAAATCTAAGAGTTCAGAAATCATGATCTTTCCTTGAATAGAAGTTTACCTGCTTAATGTGTGTACCACAATGAATTTTGGCTCTTTTGGGAAGAAAGCCTGTCCCATCTTTACAACCCTTTTGGTTCNTTTTAAAACCTAACAGAGACGCACATGAATTTACCCAGAAAATGAAAAATTAACTAAGTGCTTAATAATGCATTTGCCTGTGGTGCTCCTGCTTTTGTAAGGCTTCTTTTCAGTGTCCAGATCTTGGAAATGAAAGTGTTAAACAAGTGAAATTACTGTCCTCTTATGTCCTGCCTGGATGTTCTGGTGTATAGGTGTTGATTAATCTGTCAGTAGCCAAGTATTGGACTAAACCAACATGTTTCTCTCTGCTGACTCCCATGCTGGTAGTACTGAAGGCATTCATCATTTAAGTTTAGGAGGTGGGTGTGTAACATTCTAGTGTAAAACAGGAAAAACCATATGCTCTGAAGTTACAGTTTTGCATGCAGATCCTCATGGTGAATGTAAAAAAAAATAAATATATATATATATATATATGGAATCACAAAGCCAAAATTACACTGCCTTTGAGGCTGTTCTATGAGCAGATGGAATTTAAAGGCATTTTTGTTTTGATTTGTATTTTCACTGTGCTTTAGAGCTTTAGGATAAAAGGCAACTTGAGTTCCAAATACCTGATGAACAGCTATCAAAATGAATTCCATTTAGAAAGTCATCCCTGTAGTTGTAGACATGGTTCTTATGGCTGACAATGACTGGCTGTTAATGTTCTAATTATGACAATTATAACAAACATGCTTATCTTCCAATGCTTCCCTGAAAAATCACTTCAGAGTAAAATCTAAGAGTTCAGAAATCATGATCTTTCCTTGAATAGAAGTTTACCTGCTTAATGTGTGTACCACAATGAATTTTGGCTCTTTTGGGAAGAAAGCCTGTCCCATCTTTACAACCCTTTTGGTTCACTTCCCAAGTGTTCTGAGTATTGCCCTGTTGCCAGAAAAATTGTCTTACAAAAAATGTAATTGAGAGGTTAGGTTGGAATATAAATTTATGGAGATTAACATTTATATCTTTACCTGATAATTTGACTGCTAGAGTACATGAAAAAAAGCCAAGTGTTTACCTTGTGAAAACTTTTTTTTTTTTCATAACATCAGATTAAAACACTACCAGTAGTTGATCACTAAGCTCCGTCTCTCCTGCTGGCACAGTTGAGAGGTTATTTGCCATGAATGGATTGTTTGGCCTTGCCATGAAGCATGAAATATGGAAGCACTGAGAACATTTTGTGAACTGATGAACAGTGACTGTCAGCCACTCGGTCCTTTTTGTCTGAAATGATCACAGGCTTCCTGTGATTGTTCTTGCTGCTGTAATCAGTTTGTTCAAATTAGCTTTTCCTTCTCCTGTGGCTGTCACTGTTCAGCTGCAAACCTGCTTCATCACAGCTCTCAGCAGACCAGTGAATGTTTTCCTATGTTCAGAGGGCAGTACAAGATTGAGGGCTTAATCTGTGATGCTTGATGATATAATTTCACCTTTGATCTTCTACAGATTCAAACATTTTGTTGAAAAATTACCTCTATGCTGGTTTTGTCCTGAACATTGCAGAAGAAGGGCCAGCTCTGTAGGGTTATGATTTTCTGTTATGTGGCATGGCTTTATTGTCTATCAAATAAAGGTTATAAACCCCCTACCTGCAGCTTCTATTGTAATGCAATTATTTGGTGATGTATAACTGGCTTGTGTGAAGTACACAGGCAAAAGCATGTATCACTCCTCAGCAATGTGATTTAGTGGAAGGGTGGCAGCAGAGAGGATTAGGTTATAGCAGCAGTATACAGTAAATTGTCAAGATCTTCAACCTCCAGCTTTTCCCATGTATAATAAATCTGTCTCATTGTATGCTTACGTGGATTAAACTGAAGTCTTCAGTGGCTCTCATCTTAAGGATGAGGGAGCCTGGACTACAAACACTGCTTCTCAGTGGCTCTCCTCAAAGACAGACATTTGCAGAAGGTTGCTGCTTAAACTTGCAAACTGGTATTCACATCTTTTCTTGACCTACCTTCTCCCCTCCTTTCTTCTAAAGAAGAAGGAGCGTTGGGTAAACAGTTGGACTTGATCTTGGAGATCTTTTCCAACTTGATAATTCTCTGATCTATCTTTCCATGCTCCTGAATTCTCTAACAGCATCCCTCCTGTTGAGTAAGGCAGCAACTTCAATCATCTGACCTGTTAGGTGATTGTACATCTGTCAAGAAAACAAAAACCCTGTAAAGCAGAGATTCTCATTTTCTTCCAGGTGAGCTAATTTTACTGCCTTTACTAGTGACCTGGGCAAATGCCAAACCAGGTGTGAAGGTGGAAACACACTTAGGAAGAAGGGAAAATAGGAGGGTGCATTTTTGCTGCAGTCAAAATTACAGCTCTGTAAATGAAAAGTGTTACTGCCTCTCTTCAGCCTCTCTCTCTGCCCCTGCCTGGCACATACTGGCTGCCATGCATGTAGCAGCACTCCTCTGTCTGAGCCACTAACTATTTCAGACAGCAAAAGAGAAAAATTTATTTTGCCGCACAGTTATTTTTTTTTAGTCATTTAACTTGTTGAACCAGCTCACTACTAGGTCAGAGAAGCAAAACAGAAAAAATAGACTAAGGAACAATCTTTGGCAGGTTTTAGCTCAATTCAGTGGCAAGGCCAGGGTGCCTGACAGGAGGCCAGTGCCACACTAGTAAGCTGCATGGGCCTGCCCCTCCCTTGTGCTGCCACTGGTGCAACCTGGGGATGTTTGATGTCTGTCTTTGTCACCCCATCAGTTTTCAGCTGTATTAGTGCCCAGTGGACTGGCTGTGTTGGTCACCAGGTTGTTATTTCTAGCCCAAGGGAGAGAGCCAAGCAGGCTGGTCTAAGCCAATGTTCAAACATCCCTTTCAGTCACAGGCCACAACTGCATCAGCTGCAGCCAGACATAAAGATGCTGCATCCTCTTATGACTGATGCCTGTCTTGTTGCAAAGGGTTTCTTCCTCTCACTGGAAAACTACAGCACATACTCTACAGTAGCAGATGTACCTGGTGTAATTGTCATCTAAGTCTCATTCAGCTGCCTGGAATTGTCTCTCTCCCACCTCTTAACTTAGACTAGATACTGGTGCATTTAACCACTTCAGCAAGACAATGGTTCAGAGGTAATTCATCTGCAGTATTTGTCTTCTAAGGGCTATATAGCATCTGCTTTAACAGGATGAATGCTGTTGGTTTTGTAATAACAACTTAGTGTACTCCTGTAGAATACCAGCCTGCTTGCTTTTTTTACTAGCCATTCATTTGGGAGTAATTGAATGAGTTGCAAGGCAACGTGTCAATCCCTAAGGTGACATTACAGTCCTTTCACTTCACAAAATCCAACTGCCATTGCAGTCACAGAGACTACAGTTATTGTGCATATTTACCATTTAAAAAAGTGGGTTTTTATCAACAATCTAGGGACTCCTTTTTATGAAGTCTTGTTCTTTAGTAGGATGGTTTCATTCTGTCAGATACTAAAATACAGATGTTCCAATCTTGTTATGGTGTCATACTACAGTTAAATTTTTATGTACTAAAATGCTTGTGCATGTGACTTGAGATCTTAAAACAGTTTTTCTGGAGTGTGTCAGAGTTCACCGTAAGATGCATTTTCTTTGTTTTACTGGGCATCAAAGTACGTTTTCTCTGAGTAACTTGGAGCAACTGGAGGGACATAGAAGGATTTTTCTTCAATATGAAATCTCTTGAGAAGGGTAAAACTTTACAACTCAGCAAAATCAAGATGTAGCATGCAAGTGATTCACTTAGAGACAGGATACTAAGTTGACTGGATTGTCTGGAAAGTTTGTATTACAGCAGTATGAAAAGTAGAATTTAATTGGTTCATCTATCACTTTGCTTGAAGAGACAAGGAAGTTTTCGTTAAACCAAAATGGCAATTAAGAGCTATGAGCTTTATGAATCTATTAGGCCTGACTATCCTCTCTTATTACATTTAATAGGTTGAAAATTACATTAGCCATCTTAGTGCTTCCTCAATTATTCTTTTAAACTTACAGTAACTACAGTTTGGCTATGATCTACTTCCATTATTCTGCTCAGCTTTTAATATTATAAAATAAGCTGAAGTGCTGTTTATTGACACGTATTACAGAATTTCATGGACAGATTTATGTGCAGTTTATTTGTTTATACTTAGGAAGAAAGACCAGCTTTTAGTTAGTAAGTGCACCAAATGTTATTTAATGCTAATGTATGATGCTTGTAAAATAGTAAGTTTGGTTGATATGTTTGGTTTTGGATATAACAAACATTATTATATATCTGATCTAGCCTTGCTGATTTTTCTTTCTACTGGCTCCACAGCAGTCGATGGGGTAGAAGCACCTCCCTAGCAAACAGGAGTTCTGTAGCAACTCCTTGGGAAAGCTCCTGGCTAACCACATTCCTGTTGGCATTCTGCATGCATTTAGCTAGAAATTCCTCAAAACCAGTGTGTTAACATGATAATAAACTGATATTTTTCCACTGCAGACTGTTAATCTGGAGAATTCTTTTCAAGTTCATAATACTTTGTACATATTGAACCCTTTCCATAGTTACACCCCTGCTGGTCACTGCTGTGGTTCAAGGCAGAACCTGCAGCAGTTGTCAGGAAGACATCATGCTCGGGCATTAAAGGTTTCGTTTCAGGGGCCGAAAAGTTTACATTCTGTGTTGGATCTTGCAGGAATTCTTCAGTGGGTGAAGCTGATAGATAACTTTGAGGCTGAGTACGAGTACATCACCAATGAGGGAACAGTGTTCACTTTCAAGACAAACCGCCATTCTCCTAATTACCGACTAATTAACATCGACTTCAGTGACCCAGAGGAATCCAAATGGAAAGTTCTCATCCCTGAACACGAAAGAGATGTTCTAGGTAAGAGTTGGTGTCAAGTAAAAGACTTTCCATTAAGCTTATTTACGATTAATTCAGTAGTTAGTCTATTGAATGATCTTGTACAGACCTTCTTAGTTTTTTTCCTGTGTTTAAACTTTGTGGGATTTGCAATTAAAAGACTTGCTGAGACTCAAGAGATGCAAGATCCATTTATCTCTTGAACATACTGTAAAGCAGTGAAGCTGCTTCATCTGTGCTTGGTTTAATTCCGTGTTTGTAGGAAACGAGAGGAAGTGTTTCCATGGTTCATTTCTGTGTAATAAATGCTTTCTAGACAGGGATTATAGCAAGAGGAACTTCATAATCGGAAAGAAGGGGAAGAGCAAACCTGACAGTGCAGCACACTAGGAACAAAGATGGTTAGATTTTGAGATGGGATTTTCTGTTCTTCCTGGGATAATAGACCAGACTTGGAAAAAAGCCTCAGGCAAGTTGAAGAGCATGAAATTCTCTCAGCATAGAAGTGAGTTCAAAATATGTCATTGGTTTTAATATAAATAAAATAAAGGTGTATTTTTTTTAATCCCATAATTTGAGGAGCGTTCTGTAAGTCTCAGGTAATACAGGATAAACCTCCTTTGAGCTGTTTTGGGGTTTTTTTTGACAGTCTTGTGTACATTTACAGTCTATTCCCCATACAGCGTAAGATACAATTATGACTTATCTGACTACCATAATTATAGCTAATCAAAGACTCTGCTTTTTTTATTAATCCATCCTTGTACCAGTTAATTCATCTTTGCCGCTTTGTAGAATGAATAGGATTCTCTGTGAGTTGATACATGCATATATAATAACTTCTGTTTTCCTAAGACAAACCTATTTGACTACTATTTCTAATTCCTCTTAAGACCTTGCCTTCCAAAGCAACTAAAAAATAGTAGTTTGCCTTTCACAATGTGTACTGCATGATTAGCATTGTAGTGATGCTGTAAATGAGTGGGGTCGTTGCAGGAATTTTGGTAAACACAAAAGTAAATTGGAGCTTGATAAGAGACACTTTTCTTAAGATTGTGAACTCTGAATCAGGAGCCATCTGCATCTTAAATGAAGTTCCTTTCAAGTCCTAAGCAGTCAATATAAGTAAAAGGTGTGAATGAAAAATTGCTTCCAAGCCTGATTTCTGAAGGCATGTGGATTTGTTGAGAGTTTGTGAAGCCATACTTAAGTTGTGAGGAACAGCAGTTTATGAAGTAGGACTAAGTTTGAGAAATGACTTTGAGATGGTGAGTGTCCAGCATGTGAGTGACATAAAAAGGTAGGTACAATGTGTGGATTTACCTGAGATGTGATCTAGGCATCCAGAAGAGACTAATGACTATATAGGCACTGGCTATAAATTCCTTCCCAGTAAGGTGAAGTCCACTTCTTCCTTCGCTACACCATGCTTCTTTAATGGCTGTACATGACAGCCTGGACTATACAAAAAGAACAAGAACTGCATTTACAAAACTGATAGTTCAGATCAATTGTATACCATGCATAATGGCACTCATGGTTATCTGCTTCATGACCTTCCCTGGCACTGAGGTCAGTCTGACAGGTCTGTAGTTCCCCAGATCCTCCTTTCAGCCTTTATTGTAAATGTAGATTTCATAAAAGCTGCACTGTGCACCTATAGAAATAGTATCATCATGCATTATTTGGGAAGATGCTATAGCTGATATAATCTGACCAAGGAATAAACACTCATGCCTGTAAGATGGAGTGAATGTAATTTGGTTTCTTCATTGTATTCTTCAAGAAGGCTTTTCTAATTGACTTTGACCATTTTGTTCTCAGAACTGAGCTAGTTTGGGAAATGCAGGGAAAAAAACAAACATATTCCTGCAGTGAGATTGTACACACCTCATTTTACAACTCTCAGCAGAAATTTCACACAGAATTGAGGTAGATTTAGATTTCTACTCTGCACGCTGAGGGGAGGAAATACATGATAGCTATTTTTAAATTAAATGTAACGGAGGCCTCAGAACACATTGGAGTGTGATGAGACTCATTTCCTCCACTTTGGAGTTTGTTTATAAAGTGTTACTTTTCATTTTTACATAGTCTTAATATAATCTATAGGACAGATTCACATATAATGTTGAACTAGTGCTTCAAAGGACCACATAGCTGAAAGTATGTATACTGAATTAGTTAAAAGGCAGCTATGATTTAAATGCAGAATGATCATTACAGAAATGGACACCATAGTTCTAAGGCATAGGGTAAAACTGCTGTCTGTAGAAGGTTGAATATTTAATTTTGAGAACTGTGACCACCCCCAGAAAAAGTACTGGTAGAGCAGGGCAGCTCATTACCCTGGGGAGCTTTTCAGAGTATTCAAAGGTTTACAAGCTTGTGAGTGCTGCTGTGTGACCTGTGTATAGCCCAGAGGAGCACCCTGCAGAGACAGCTACTGCAGAAGTGTGGCAGAGAGGAGGAAATTGGCAGCAACACAAACAGCCAGATTGATAAGCTTCCACTGTGAAATGTGGAGGGGGAAAAAAATAGTCAAACCAACTGGGATGTGGCTTAGGTCCAGTGTTTCCCAGCAACCAAAAGCACTCCTTAAGATCTGGCCAAGCCAGACACAGTCCCCCAGCCACTAGGAACGTGGGGAGATGATGTTGACCGGATGTATGTCCCTAACTGAAAGTTTTCTTCTCCTTTGGTAGGGCTTTTGACACTGTTTCCCATGGAAAACCTGCATGGGTCACAGTTGATTGAAGACTGTAGGTTACTTAAGGAAGCATTACTCCTCATGTTTGCAGCTTCAGAAGAATTATCCCCCTTCCAACTCTGTCTCTTGTTTGTGTGTCTCATACTCAAAGAATGTGGGCTATAAAACCTATGTCTTGTTGAGATTGGTTTGGGCTTTTTCATTAATTTAAACATGGCAGGTTGTCACTGAGGATGGAATCTCAGAGGCTGCTTCATGTTGTGAGGGCTCATCAGCTTTTATTCACATGTTTGTGAATGATCCATGTTCTATTCTGTGAATCACTCATGCTTTACTTGAAAGTCTACCCATAAGTATCCTTGAGTGGTGGCTACAGCTCATTTTGAGATCAGCATTCATTCCTGTTAATCTGCAGGGACACTGGACTTACAGTCTCCGTTTGTCACGAGCAAAGAAACCAAAATGATCATCTAGGTCTGTTTTCCAGCCAAAGCTTTGACAGTCCAGTGAAATATATTATTTGTTGAGGGGATACACAAGCACATTGTACAGCAAGTAATTCAGTAATTTCTGCTGTAGACTTATGGCTGTCTAGCTCTTTGAGCTTGGCATGTTTTTCTTCATCAACATTTCAGCTTACATCTGTCAAAGCATTCTTGTACAGTTGGACACTTAACATGCTGTAGCTGCTGCTGCAGAAAGAAAAAGTTGCAACTGTCATAAGCAATTAAGGTTAGTGGCTTAGATGTTTGGTGTGAGGATTCAAGATCTTTAACTGGTGCAGGTGCTGAGTTAGTGGCATGGTTTTGTTACTAATGAAAGCTGTCAAAATAAATGAGTTTTTGGAAAACAGTAGTATATGAATTGCCAGCTTGAGTTAGATCTTATAGAAATAGCTGAACTCAGTTTTCTAAGCCCTTTTAAGAAGTACAGTAGCTATAGTACAGATTTAGCTCTTGAAGAATTGTATGTAACCTACTGTAGTTATCAAGGTGTCTTTGAGAGAATGGGAAGTACTAAGGATAGTTCTTCACACCTGTTTTCAGTACCTCCAAATGCCTCCATGTGTGTCCATCTTTCTTTGATGCCTGAGCTCAGAGGCTCAGGTTGGAAAAGGCAAATTCTATTTGTTTATTGTTTAGTAAAATTAATTATTTGCCTTATGGGTGTTGTAATTTATTTGGCAGATGTCTGTCTGGAGTTCTGTAAAGCCTTCACGCTGTTCCCCCAACATCCTTCTCTCTAAACTGGAGAGAGATCCACTGAACANTGCAAAGATGCATTTATAAGACTGTTTTCAGTACAAATGTGTGAATTCAACTTATTTGATTTTGTAGGACTTGAGGGAAATTGAAAAGAACTGTTAAAATGTGGATAACATAAAATAGTGTAAAACTGAAATTCAGTCACACTTTTGTTGTTTATTTTCCTCAGTTGTTGGTATTTTAAACTGCCCATCTCACAGTGCTGCTTTGACATTACATCCTTCCCCAATCAGTCCTACCTGATTTTTTTTCTCTGTCATTCGATTCTATAATTTTCCTTTTTGCTTCCAGCAGATAAGAGAAGGTGTTGTCCAGTGCTGGGACTTTGTCCATGATTTAGGTTTCCAGTGTGACTTGTCAAGGGAGAAGTTGCACATACATGGTTGGGAGAGGACAAGAATCACCCTTTACCTGGTCCTTCAAACAAAAAAAAATGTCATTTGTTTCCTCCTTCCAGTTGTTTGGTTGTTGGTTTTTTTTCTAGACTTTCAGTTTTGTATGTATTTTGTCTTGTTTTTATCAATTCACAAATCAAATAGAAAGTCAAAATACTTCTGTTACAAAGTGGGGTAACTAGTTTCTTAAATTACAGAAATAGGAAGAGAGATGAAGAGGTTTCAATCTTTTTCCTGTCTGCATGAGTAGATAAATAGATTTGTCACTAAAGATCTAAAAGCCAGTGGCACAGGAGACAAGAGAGAATATGTTATGTAATCTATTCTGGGTGACCTGGAGCCCTGAAGAGTTTCTACACTTTACAGAATATAAAGATGAAGATCAAAGTAAGATGGGCAGATGAGCTGCAGGGATTTTTGTAGAAATTGCCAGCCCAGACCTTTTCTGGTTTTAATCAGTTTGCATTTTCTAAAGTCCAACTTAAAAAACTTGCTTTCCATTAAAAAGTTCCCCTGTCTCTGGCAACTGTTCTGAGTAACAAACTCAGAATGTGAAAGGTTCTGTGGAGCAGAAGCTCTTGTTCCTGCAGCTGAGGTGGCAGCCTTGCAGGGACCCAGGGCTGCCAGGAGAGTCATAGAAGGAATGAACATCTGCAGAGCTTTGTTCCTAGGTCCTTTTGCCAGATGGAGTTCACGGTGCTGCATCCTGGTACTACTACCAGGAGTGCTGTTTAACAGCAGTATCTTCTTGAATACACTTTTTTGGGGGGAGAGAGGGGGGAAAAAGGCAGCATACAGAGGACATCACCCTCTTTATAGCCCTTTTCTTACACCCAGTAGAGCTTGCTTATGAGAACAGCCTCCTGAATCCTTAGCAAGAAAACCAAAATGAGTAATACCTTCTAAATTCTATAGTTTAATGTACAATACAGGATCACATGTCTTTTTCTTCTTATTAGTTTCACTTGAGTCTAAATCATAATGACTGGTTTGATTTTCATGCATTTCCAGAAGTATTGTTGTCAAAGAGCAATGTTTTGCTTGGGTTTCACATTGAAATATGTGATACTTAAGAGCAGTATTGATGCATAAGCATCTTGGTTAAGCAATTCTTTATTCCTGTGTCTGCATACATTAGCTTCAAGCAGCATGGTTATTTCATTTCCAAAGAATGCCAGCCTTTACTTTTGGGTTCACTTTTTTTTTTGTTTCAGAAAGCAAGTATCCTCTAAAGATTTTAGAGTTCAGTTCAATGCATATCATAAATTTTGATTTATATCATTATTGTATACATTAAGAATTTTAGAATCAGATTATGTCTGATTGTTTTCTTTACTGATTTGTTCGGGTTTGTTTTTTTTTAACACTGTATTTTCTGTGGCTTTGTTTTCATTTTCCACACTGCAGAATGGGTTGCTTGTGTGAGATCCAACTTCTTGGTTTTGTGCTATCTGCATGATGTGAAGAATATCCTGCAACTTCATGACCTAGCTACTGGTGCACATCTCAAGACTTTCCCCCTAGAAGTTGGCAGTATTGTGGGATATAGTGGCCAAAAAAAGGACACTGAAATATTCTATCAGTTTACTTCCTTTTTATCTCCAGGTAAGGCTGTTTTTTCCCTTAGTTACTATTCCTCTTCCTGCTAACAATATTGCTCTCATTTTCTGTTTTTTAGTTGTTATTAAATATTCCAAGATGCAGATAAAACTTCTTCCCCCATGTAGTAAGTACTGGTTGTGCACTTGAAAGTGTGCCAGTATTTGATCCATGAATAATATGCCTTCTAATAGGTGAGAGACCTGCATTGGGATATTACTCCAGACTGGCTTGCCCTGGGAATTACAGCATTCTTGCAGGTCTTGCTTCATCCAGCAAGATACAAGTTTACAAATCCTGTTGAAGACCATTATTAATGTATTAATGAGATATTCATCACAGTTTTGAAGAGCATTCATAATGGTCACAAAAATACTTTTTCTGACAGCCTTGTGATTCATTTATACATAATCTCATTAAAGCTTCCTTGCTACCTGCACTTACAACACTTGGTGTTGTTGGATTGTTGTGGGAATCCTTTGTGCAACAAAGCCAGAGCTGTCCAAAGCATTCTGTAATACCTGTGGCACACCAAGAAGCATTCCAGGATTTTTAATAGGGAGTTTCTATGTAATTATCAATATGACAAGAAAATGTAATTGCCATGTTCTTGTTTTCAGTCTGTCAGTCTTTCTTCATGGCCCAATCAATAGCTAATGCAGGACAAGATTCAAATATGAAAAATGGACACAGGCTCCAGAAACTCTGTCCAGAGTTGTGAGTGATCATCAATGTTCCTATAGCATCTGGCATCTTTTTTTGCTCTGTTTCAATTAGAGTACAGCCACATTGTAAAATGGCTGTATAATAGTTCTGATGGGTTTGGTCGAATTATCAAAATTATTTCAAACTTCACAGAATTGTGATGAATTTCCTAATATTACCTTACTGCTTACGTGACAGAAATAAGTTTCTAGTTCCTCTTTTCAGTGTACATTTAAACATTATGTAGATCCTTGCAACCATTGCAATTGGAGAAGAGCTTGAGGACACTCTTGAGTTAAACTTGATCCCAGCTAGATATGGCTCAGATAGTCCACTTGCTCAGTTGCAATTGTGGTGGTGCAGACGAGCCCCACTAGGCCACATAACTATGTCAGCCCCAGCCAACATTGTGTTCCTGTTTCAATGAGACATGTAGTGACCTGGGACAATCTGGCTCTTTTTCATCTTGCCTCCTGGAGCAGTGAGTTGGAACAATCTGGTACTTTCTCTTAGGTATAAGTACAGTGAGTTAGAAGGATTAGGCACTCCCTATCCACCCCTGGTGCCTGGGAAACATACCCACAGCTCTTCCTGCCAGGATTTTGGCCCACTCTGAAGGGTGCCAAGATTCCCTGACTAGAAAAATAGCCACAAAGAAAAAGTTCTTACTAATGTTCTGACCATCATCTTGAAACCCTATCAATACCAGGTCCTAAGTGAGGCCCTCTGAGCTTCCCCAGGATGGTAGTGGGCTGTGACTCAGTGTGCGTCCAAGCTGGGGAGTCTCTTGGTAGCTTTTTGCAAGGTTCAGGGTAGTTTTCATGATGCAACTCTCATCATCCACTGACAAATGCCAACAAAAAAAGAAAGGGTCAAAGGTAAATGCCAGTGAGAGAAAAGTGAGTAATTCACTATAATTGGTTTTCCATGAGGTTCCAAAGATTATTGGGTGCCAAAAATTTAGTACAATTTGCAGAGAAAGAACCATCTCAATCATATGCTCACCTCTGTATCTGTGTACGTGTGCAATTTTGCAATTTGATTCAGGAATCTTTGTTGAATCTTTAGCTAAGTCTCTGTGGTGAGTAGAGCAGATTGTTAGTTACTGACTTGATAGAAAATCATACACTCTAGTTTATTGGAACAGTGATAATAAATAAAGTGCTGTTGCCTCAAAGTTACATAAAACCCATAACAGCACATAAATCAATGCCACTGAAATCTTTGTACCAGTTTCCTTAGGCATAAGCCATTGACCAAGTCTGGGACTAAGTTTAGGTCCAGCCACACCCAGACTCCTCTCTGAGAAGTTCAGAAAGCAGGGGAGGCCTTTCTGTATCTTAACATTCAATGTGAGGGCCTCCCTTACCCTTTTTGTCCCCAAAGTCTGTGTGTAAACCATTCTGACCTTCCTCTGCCTGTTTCTTCCATGTAGTAAGTAATAGAGTGAACTTGCCAGTGAACTCTGTTAAGTTGTGCTTTTACAAATTATATTAAAAATCACATTTGCTATCCTTGATAATTCTTTAAGTGACCCAAATCTCACCCCTGTGTGACAGACTGGCATAGTTGGCAGGATTCTAAGTCAGGATTCCAAGACAAGTGATTTAAGTGAGTAAAAAACACTCATTTGGGGCAGCCAGTCTTAGAAGTCTGCACTGTTTATCTCAGCTGAGCAAGCAGTCTCTGCATCTGCCAAACATATGAAAGAGAAGAGCCCAGAGATCTGTGGCTTGCCAGCCTGCAATGACTGCTCTCACTGCCTGCTGGGTGCTTAGGCAGGTTTTTTTGTTCTCCATTTCATCCACATGCTTAACACCTACGGAGTATTTGCCATGGTGTAGCTCTGTTATCTGAGGCAAGGCAACCTGGGATAAAGAGCAAGGGAAGAAATGGAGATAGGCTGTCTGGGAATAAGAAAAGGGCAAGGAAAGCAGGCCAGAGAGGTCATTTTTTAGGTAGGTGTGTAGATGTTTTTTAATTTGCATGAAGCCTCCATTTGCCATACCAGTGGAATAACCAGATAAAAAGTATGGGGCTGGTCCTTGATTAATCTAAATCTTCCAACTTTATTACTAGAAATAGTACATTTTGCACTTGTATTAAGTTGCACTGTTTTATTTTTGTTCTAATGAGAAACAAATTGACATATTGGTGTATGTAATACCTACAATAAAAGTAATAGTAAATATATGTATGAAACAATGAATAAATCAGTTCTAAAACCAATTTATGCTGATACCATAAAAAAAATTCTGCTGTTCCTTGGAAAAAATATGGCTATCCCTGCTGTCTACTCCAGTTAGACACTTAAGTGAGCACTTCAGTGTTTTGCATTTATTTAGCACCCAGTGAAAGAGTGTAGGTCTCAACATAACTGTGTTTCTGGATATTTGCTGCTGTGCCACTAAAAATAGAAGCAGAGATGCAGTACCAGGGGCTTCAATTTCATGTTACTGTAATACTAGGTTGACTGACTCCTGCAGTGCAGCCTGTGACTGCTTCTACTTCAGCATGTGGTTTCCTCCTGTGCAGCTGTTCTGCCTGCTCACTGTGTCATGTTTGCCAAGACCTTTCCCAGCTTGGGCAGTGGTATATATGTCAGATGTCTCCTCTGCCTGTTACTGCCTGATGTGCTTTCCTTTTGTGCTCTTGCAGCACTTTCTGGATCCCAATCTTTAAAGGAAATGCTGCTTTTAATGCTTGTTTACACCTGTCACCCTGCATTAGGCTTGCTAGTCACTTGGTGACAAATGAAGAAAAAATTCCCAGCAGATAAGAGTGGTCCCTCTCTTAATCCCCTTTTAATTCACCATTACAGAAACAGGCTTTCACAGTTATTAGAAATGTTGGTTTCCATCTATGTTCCTTTGCCAAGCTGTATATTTTTTGATTTTTCACAGTCTATGAAGGTGATTTAATGAGGCAATTGCTTTGTATCAGATATGTTTTCTCATCATTTTGTGTTTCAATATATTTTTTCTATCTATAACCTCTCTGATAATTTCAGGAAACCAGAAGTAATTATCCAAAAGATACACAACACAGCAGTATTTCCACTAAATCCTATCCACCACCTTGGTTCATTTTATTCCAGTGAAGATCCTTGTAGTGGGCTTGTTGCCTTAACTTTTATCTAATCTTTTCTCTAATATATGTTTAAAATTTTACAGAGATTAGCTTGTTGTAAAGCAGAAAAACAAAAAGCAGTTAACACTGAGCTTAGCTTTATCTATCATATCTATCTGTAGTATGTTAGTTTTTTTTATTGCATTGTGCCAATAGTCACCCTGTGTGGCACATCCCCCAATGTTATTAGGGTTGAATGACAGGAAATATTAATTATATTCTAAATGCAAAATAATTATTGGGTAATTGCACATCTGTGTAGTGTCTAGATTGCTACAGTCTTTGTGATTCTGCCTCTGCTGCAACCTAGAAGTTTTATGCTGCTTACAAATACAAATTTTCTTATGGTCACAATCCTTTGGCAGTCACAGGTTCAACTCAAGCAAGTGTAGCTGCCTTCAAACCAGCAGGATCAGAATGTAAAATGAATGTCACAAGATGAAATTCTGTTCAGTTACACATCTAAACTCTGCTAGTCTGATGTAATTTCAAGAGGATGCTCATCACTTTCTATTATCCAGGGGTCCATTTGAATTGTAATTTCAAAATGTTTTATCATAAAAAGAACAACGTTGACCTGAGTGAAATGCTTGTTGAGTTTATTCTCAGTCTAGTGGCTCTAGAGGAGATGTTTTAAAATTGGCTTTGTTTCTTTTTTCGACATTATCATTCTCAATATGAAAGCAAGTCTTTTTTCTATTTTGCTTAACCTCCTTTGGATACCTGGCTTGGTATGGGCAGTGACAATTATTCTGTATTTCTGTACAGAAAGCCTTGGCACCCATCCTCAATGACAGGCACGTGTGTATGGGATAAATTCTATATTAACTGAAAGAATGTGTCTGTAGCTGCCGTTTTTCACCCTGCTGGGTTACCTTTGCCATTCACTAATCCAGCAGACTGCCTAGACCATCACCTTTTCCATGATGGATGTATATGATAAGCTGACAAATTTGCACTCCGTTTTAGGTATTATATATCACTGTGACCTGACCAAAGAGGAACTGGAGCCAAGGGTCTTCCGGGAAGTGACTGTTAAAGGATTTGATCCTTCAGTTTACCAGACAATTCAGGTAATGAGCATGAATCCTGGTCTTGCTGTAATCACTTAGGCAAGAGTTTAACAGAATTGCAGTAGGCCAAGGGTGAGAGTGTTTTGATTAGCTCACCCTACATCACCAGGTCTCGTTAGTGATTGGAAGATGTCACTGCAAGTATCTAGAGCAGACTTAATCCTCAGCCATCTTGCACTGAGGCAATGTTACATCTATTTTTTTCCCCGTGTTGTGGCATTCTTTGAGATTTGTTTTAGCATCAAGCTGCTACTTTTCCATGTCCAGTGTGTGATAGGTCAGGGCTGAAAAGGCAGTTGTGTTCCCAGCACTTTGACAGTAGTCCAGACCCCACCGTGGACAGTGGCACCAAGAGATAAAACACTTCTCACAACTCTTGTATAAAAACAATTACAGTCTTTGCCTAAAGTTCATACTGTGGACCTCTGTGAAGAGCTCATGAAGAAACTGGGAGGAAAGAATGAAATGCATTAATTTGTTTGTAGCTGGTATCAAATATGGTCTGTCATAGAAATATGGGAAGTCTTAACCATGATTGTTGGGAAGGAAAGCTGGAAAATTTATAGTGATGCAAACAGCAAAATCATGTTCATTTGTGCTGTGTAATAATTTTATGTCTACCTTTCCAAGAAGTCTGATTCTTCTGCCATATACTGCCATAGTATGTTGTGTTCATTAATGTATCAGTGCAGTTACATTTGGTGCAACTCTGATTTTCTTCAGAGCAGGATTAGACCCTTTGCCTGCAGTGCTAGATCAAATAGAACACGAATAAGGATAACAGCAGTTTTAAATGCATACACATATGTAATTTAAAATTTCTTGCATTCTATCTGTACACTACCTAGGATCTGGGTCCATGGGATACTGCTTCAGTACTTACCAAATAATAGTTAGCACTGCATTAATACTCTGTTCTAACTGTTTCCTGAGGTCCTAATGATTCATTGGGACTCCATGAATAAAGAATTGAAAGACAGATATATCGGTCCTATGTAGCATGGTTTAGTGATAACCAGGTGTTGTCAAAATTGCCTGCTGCTTCCTAGGAGGGCAAGCTTGCATGGATGGTTTATAAAGCCATCAGAAGCTCCAATTTTCTAAGAGGCTTTTTGCCTTGATAAAAGAACAGCCTCTGTATTTAGAAGTTTGCACAAGTGGACTTAAAAGTATAGATGTAGATGATCTGCAAACTGTTTTCATGAGATGCAAGCATAGAGAGAAATGAGTGAGGTCTTTCCTAGCAAGGTCCAATGCTGTTTAGTAAATCCATCAAGAATATGTATTTAGTGATTTTTTGACTAAACATAGCTTTGGTAAGCCCCTGGTAAAGTACTGTGCCTTGGTTATCACTTTAAGAAAGGTACAGAACTTCTAGAAACAGTTCATAGCAATTAGTTGAAATCATAGAATCATTTAAGTTAGAAAAGACCTTTAAGATCAAGTCAAACCATTCATCTAAAACTTCAAAATCCACCTCTAAACCATGTTCATAAGCACGATCTCTGCATGTCTTTTAAATACCTCCAGGAATGGTGACTCGGCCAAAATAATTTGAGCTCTAGAAAAATAGTCATTACATTATGATTCTTAGCATATTTAACACCTGCAATTTATAGAAGAAATACTGGCGGGTGAATTAATTATATGTAGGATTTTGCATCTGTAGGGTAAGAGTAGAATTGAGGATTTTTCTTTCTGTAAACAAAGATATAAAAAGACCCGGTGCCTAAATTTGAACTTAACTTTATCTCCTAGGTGATTTCACCTTTTTCCAGGACAAGCTTATTGAAGTAACTGTGTGACATCATGGCTTGGATTCTTTGAAAGGAGAATAGAGTTTTTTCTTAATAACTTATTTTTAATTTTGCTTCTGGCACATACACAGGGCAGATTGTCTAAAAGCATAAAGACAGTAGTGTGTGTGCATGAGGTTGTTGTAGACAGCCCCATCTGTTTGTCTCTGCATCTCCAGGCAGAAATACGAGTGCTTCAAAGCACAGTTTGCTGGAAATGTTCTCACAGAGAATGTGTTTTTGCTCAAATTCAAGGGAATTCTTCAGGATAACTTTGGGGCATAGTGAGCTGAAAAAGAGAGAAAACAGAATTCTCTTTAGGAAAGAACTTGGTACAATTACAATACTGCAGTCAAACTCAGAAGGATAATAATGGAACACAAATACCCATGCAATTAAAAATTATTCAGAAGAGGTTGCCTTAAATTAGAAATAATGTATTTTTCTAGTAAATTAAATTTTATGAAATAAATGTCTGGAAAAACAAAATCTCATTTTACATTTAGATCAATTACATACTAAATTAAGGTAAAGTAGAACAATAATACAAATAATTTCAGGGAGGAAGTGTGTTGTTGCTATGCCCTTTGAAACCTTCACTTTGTAAATCACTGGCTGAGCATCACTGCTGGGCTGTAATCAATTGGAAGCCAGTATTACTGTTAATGGTTTTCTCCTTACTTCTGCTCTAGCACCAGCTCTAGGGAGATGTGACCTGTGGAGTTACACTGGCACCAGTGCTTATAAAAAGCACTCCTGGCTCTCCACCCATCCGGTTTTGCCTTTTAACAGCGAATGATCTCAGCATGGCAACATCTTGGAAATTAGTTTGCTGTATTGTTAAGACCCACAGTGAAATCTTGGCTGAGCTGTGAAAGAGGCTGTTTGTGAGGGCCAGGGCTGGGACTGCCTGGGATCCCCTTGGAGTAACTCAGCCTGCCAGAGCTACACACTTCTGCCAGACTCCTGTCCTTGTTTCCATTAGTGGGGTCCCGCTTGGACCCTCGATGATGCTTCTGCTTGGAAGAGGGAGAGGGAAATGGCAGTTTTGTCAAAGCAGTTTGTAAGTGGCTGCCAACCAAGATGAAAGGCTTGCACAGTCATTGCAAAACCCAGGCAACATTGCAGGCAGTTGTGAAAGAAACTCAAAATCAAGAAAACAAGAAATATACGGAGATGGCTGATTCCAGAGAATGAACTACACTGTGGAATTTATTTATTTATTTTGTAATTTAATTTCAATTTCCATAATAATTTCTGTGTAGCAATGAAGAACATTACTGACTCTGTCCTTATTCATGTCCTTAAAAAAAGGCAGGTCCCTGGCAAGGTTCTTTCCTCCTTTTTTTTTTTTTCCTCATACACCTGAAGAATTACCTAAGACTAGCAATCCTCCTAGCTCTGCCTGTATAGCATCTATGAACATGTAATGAGTTGCTGTTCTTTTGCAGTCTTTGAACAGAATGGAGTTCAGATGATGTGAACTAAGTGTAAGGTGTTAATGGATGTGTATATGAAACCCAAAGTAATGGCAATTGGAAAAATGTCACAGTGCCTGTTTTTTTTCTCTTTTGATTCCATTATACAGTATTTCATAGATGCTGTGCAGTGCAAATGTGGAGCAGTGATAAAGTTTACTGTCTGAAGCATATTTATGGTAGAACAGCTGTTTTGGGGTACCTGTGGTTGTTCTTACTCTCTGGCCCCCAAAAGTGAGAACAAATTAGCCAGCTTAGCTTAAAGGGAGTAAGGGCAGCCCTGTAGGTTGTTGACTATGTGACACCCACACAGTAAATAATGTTAACTGTGCAGTAGCTTGTACACATACCCTTACCTTGAAAGATTCTGTGACCTTCATGAAAAAGTCAGGCTGTTTGAAATGCTTGCCACACATCAAAAATTTATCCTGGCTACTTTTGTTAAATGATATATTAAGTTGCATTAATAACATTTCCTCTGCCAAATGCTTCTTGAAATCTGTCTTTGCTTCCCTGCATGCTTCACATGCTTTACATCCATCACAGTGGATGAGGAAATAACCTGGGGTGGGTTTTACAGGAGGAAAAAACACTTGCGGGAACTTGAAAATGGCATTTGCCATAAGCTGTTTACTGCATAAATAACTGCTGCTTTAAATAAAAAGCCTTTATCATTACAAAGTTACTGAGTTCTTGTATATGCCTTTCCGTATTAACACCTCACAGTGGACACTTAATCAGGATAAACAGCCTTCTGGGCTGGCTCACTACTTGCCTACTGTTAGGCTGACATGCCAGCTTGTAAGTGTTGAAATGGCAACAATAAAAATGTTGTTTGGCTCCTTTTGCCATTCTTTGAATACCTTCCAGTGCTGTCCTTAAAATAGTTTGAGATGAACAAAAAATAGATGTTGCTACTGACAGATGCACTTTGGATTAGCCCTTGCAGAAGAATAGGGAAATTCATAACAAAGTTTACTTGTAAAGTTTAATTTAAAAGCACCTGCTGTTTAGATATTGTCACAGAGACGAAAGAAGTCTTCTTAAGTCTTAAAAAAGGTATTTTTTTTCTTGGAGCTGGGATGAGTTTCCTCTTCTCTTTTGCAGAAATTATTTTAATAGGCGAAGTAATTTTTATGAGAGGTTTGTTTCATTTTCAGTCCTTTACTCCTGTCTTCAAGCCCTCACAGTACTGATTTCAAGTTATGAGTCATTGATAGGGAAAATTTGTCTACAGTCATTGGAATTCCTAGTGGAACTTTACACTGTACAGTTTGGCACAGTGCTTAATCTCTGTTTCAGGAAAGCACAATGCTGAGAGAAGATGAGTCAGGCTTGATATTGATCGGCAGAGTTGTGGAAAAAACTTGTGTGCAGCACCTGCCCACTCTATTCCTGGATCTCCTCATTGCTGGTGGTGTCATTCCATGAGCATTAGATCTCCTCATTAAAATAAAAAGTAACAGAGGGCAGGAAAGCATTGTCCTGTAAAAGCTGTAGTAAGCTCTATCTGCTTAGCTATGCAGGAGCTGATATTATAATTGTTTTTTGTGTGCTTATAAAGATGGTCTAAATATTGTTTCTTTCCCTTATCTATATATATATATATATGAATAGATGTTTGGGGTTTGCAGAGAAATTCAGTAGCATTGAATCTATCACTCTTGAGAAAAAAACATTCTAATGCCAGAGAAGAAAGGTGTGTACTTTGTACATTGATTTTGAGCACATACAAAGATTTCTCCCCTTTAATTCAGAGAAGTTGTTTTGGAATAGTAAGAGAGTTAGGAGACCTGCATGGTTGAGCAGGGAGCTACTGGTAAAACGTAAGCAGCAGAAGGAGGAAGGACATGTGCTTTACTACTAAGACCAACTACCAGGAGTCCCAGGCCTCCAAGACCACAGAGGAATTCTGGAGGGAGGAAGTTTTTACTTCAAAGAGGCTTGGGTTAGAGACCAGTTGAGCAAACTGGACATCCACAAGTCCATGGGCCCCGATGGGATACACCCAAGGGTCAGTGCTGGGTCCAGTATTACTCAATATATTTGTCAGTGACCTGGATGAGGGGACAGAGTGACCCTCAGCAAGTTTGCTGCTGACACCAAACTGGGAGGAGTGGCTGACACAGCAGCAGGCTGTGCTGCCATCCAGAGAGACCTGGACAGGCTGGAGAGCTGGGAGCTCTGTTTCTGTTAAAGCTCCTAAAGAGGAGACTGAAATCTTCAGCTCTAATCTCTGCCAGTGTTTTGGCAATGCCTTTGGTTTTGGCACCGAGACAACAGTCTCACTGGAGAAGATCAGGGTAATCCCAGTGCCAGCGGTGGCAGCATTGGTTGTTTGCCTTTGTGAATTTAGTATCTTAACCCTCTGAATGTGGTTGTCACAAACACCACTTTTATCTGACATGGCCTCTTCAATGAAGAAACGTTAACTGTAAATGACCTCTAGTTTGAAGGCCCTGTATTTCTTGAAAGCCAAGAGGTTGTATATTAAATGCGTTGCAGATTTGCAGCCACAGTACACTCCATTTTAAGGGGGGAAATTATCAGTGCAAAGTACTTTCAAGAGAAGGATTTCCTATAATGACCTTACACTCTTGAACTTTTAAATCCTTATTTCTGATCACAGGAGTAGCAGTTGGCTTCTTAACCGTTATAGTTCAGCAGCCTCAGCCAATTGACTTAAGGTAATTCCCACTAGTAATTCTCACAGACCATTATATTCCTTAAGCACTTGGAGTAGGAAACAGCTCTCACTATTCCAAGAGGATGAAGCAATAGGATTTTGTATTGCATTCTTCACCAATCCATTTCAAATCCTGCTTTAAGTTCTACATGCCTGGGGTTGCTTTGTCCCTTTCTTACAGACCACAGGGAACTGCTGTGCAGTTGAGGATGTTGGGAGCTTTTGTTTAAAAAGCAGAATGCAGAACAATGGAATTGTGGTTTGGGATGGAGGAGCACAGAACTGCTCTTAGGAAGAATTAGCACAATAGCAGACCACACCGTGTGGGGAATAATAGTAAAATACCAGCCTCTCTATTCATTTGGTTCATCATATGGCTTTAGTGATTCACTAGTTTCAAGTTTTAATATTAGATTGTTTATTTTTCTTATAACTGCAGGGAATTAAAGAGCTTCTTGAAACATTACTCTGTAGAACCTTCATGCTCAGGACATCGTTCTTTTGTTTTAAGTCTACAAGAGAACTGATTGCTTAGCAGTTTACCTAAAACTCCTTGTGATGTATTATTCTTATGCCTTACTCAGCAGAACCTCTCTTTCAGCGGTTGATGGGTTTGTTTTCTGCTTTTTTTTCTGTTGAATGGAGATGCTAGTTGGCACACGTGATCCCAAGCTGCATCCCAAGCTCTCTTTCTTTCTCAGTATTCTTTAAAATGCAAGGAGAAAAAACATGTATTCAAACAGAGCTATAGTCTTTGAACATAGCATGGAGAAACAATTTTTATACACACGAGTTTTAAACAAGAGTTTAAGCAATTGTAATGGAGCTTAAAGGATTGTTTTACAACCTGCCCTGTCTTAACAAGATTGCAATGTTAATTGGGAATAAATTTATTTTTTTTTTAATTTTTACAATAGATAGTGAAATACATTTTGCCATCAGGAAAGAGATTTTCAAAGTCATTCATGCAGGCATCTTAACTGAATATGAGTATTGAAACCCTTGGGAATCTCAGTAGGTAAATGCTTGGCTGATCCAGAGTAAAATGAGAATGTTGTCGTGAAAATGCTTGTTTCATATCCACTTTCTAAACAAACAACTAAAGATTTCTTCTCTTTCTTTTCTCCACCTTTCATAATCATTCCTGTGATTGATCTCTCTTCCAATAATTAACCATGAACACATTACTATTTTAATTAACTCCTTTACAAGATAAGATTTCTATTTCATAATTCTCAATGGAAATCTTTCAACTTTTCTTCTCCGTCTTGCATAATCATATAAATGTTATTTCTTCAAGGTAGTATTATTAGTTTAATTCTAGAGGAACACAAACATTCAGGATTAAATCTTCATGGCTGCACACTGATGAGGTGTTGCACTGGGTGTATATTTTGGTGGTTTGCTACTCCTGTTTTTGCTGATCCTCAGATTTGAATCTTCAGAGGTGGTTTAAAAAATTAAATCAAGCCAGTTATTAGTCTTACAGTTCATGTAACTTCGGCATCAATAAAAAGCCCACACTATCATATCTCTAAAAGGATTAAATTCTGACAAAACAATCTTTTGATCAGTGTGGGTTTTGTGTGTCTTATAATGCAGACTGAATTCCATCAGAGCCTTTTAGAAGAAAGCTGCTCCAAAGCTTCTTTGTGGCTGTTTAATTCTCGCTAAGACCAAGCACTCATAAAAATGGAAAAAATAATCACACTAAAGACTTCATATACAGAAAGAAGTAGCTACTACCACTTCACTTTTCTCTGTCCCTTTTTTGAGGCTAAATGTCAAACTTTAGCATGCCAGCATTGTTCAGAATGAGAGCACTCCCCTGCAAGTGTGGAAATCCTTCTGTCCATCTGGCCACCCATTACTTTGCCTCACGGAGCCTACTCAGAAGGGTGTTAAGATGTGATGTTGATACTGCAGTGAGAACAGATCACTCTGGTCCAACAATCATTGATTTTATTCACTTAGCTGTCAAAAGATCATAGAATCACAGAATCATAGAGTTAGGGGTTGGAAGGGACTTCTGGAGATTGAGTCCAACCCGCCTGCTAAATCAGGGTCATGAGGTGATTGCAATTGTCAGTCATCACTGGTGTGAGCCAGTATTCAAGCCGTTAATCTAGGAAGAATTCACATTAAATTCCTTTACTAGGCCACCAAGATAACCAGAATTTTCTGGAAGTCATTTTCATTGCTGTCTAGCAGTGTCATGCAATTCTGTTAAATAGTAAGTTTCCAAAGAAGGGGGTTTATGTTATATATGCAAGTTTAGAGCTGTCTCTGCCGCAGGATGGTTTTTCAATTCAAGTAAATGTGCAGAATTACAGCTAACTTGTTAGTGAAGCCTTGAGAATAAAATATTGAGTGTTCTGTTTATAGGTGTTAACATATAGCTAATATATATGTGCAAGTGTTAAATATTTTCTAACAGTTAGTTTTTTAATATTTAAATATTTCAACCATTTTCTGAAATAAGCAGAACACATGAGTGGAACTGTTCAGAAGACTTTTGTCTTGCCTGTCCTCAGTATTTCAGAAGTAGTAAAACATTTAAAATTATAAAATATTGGGGCATTCTGAAATTTATTTATTTTTTCCCAAGGAAAAGGAAGGAAGGCAGCAGTTTGCTTTTACCCAGAAACAGTTCAGTCACTAATAATGTGAGTTGTTTGGTTTTTTTCCTGTGGGCTTTTGTCTGCTTGTGATCCAGTACAAATTCATCAGCACACAATTTTATTAAGGGTAATCTAGTTTGCATCTTCATTTAGCAGTTGATTTGATTTTATCAACACTGCCCAGAGGTACTGATAGAATATCATGTTTCCTTAGATTAATTATTTCTGCTTTGTCCTTGAGACATCTCCCAGGAAATTTATGGGTCAAGGGAAACCTCTTAGAAATGTCATAATTATTCATAGTAAGTAGTTTTTCAACTGTGTAGATTAATGATATAAAGAAATAGATTATTTCCTTAGTTTTGGCTTGCTGTTCTCACAGACAGAGAAAAATTGATATGTAAATTCTCCCTGACAGCTCCCTGTACTGCTTCTTTTTCAGCCAGTTTGTAAAATATTTTTGAAAATAGCAGTGCACAATGATCACTGCTAGTGTCTAAAAATAGGCAAGATGCAGAAAAACTTGAAAGCATAATGGTAGAATGCCTAAAATCAGGGAATCTTTTATCAGTGGGAACATCCCTGACTTTTTCCTTCTACTTATTGATGTTTTTTTGAACTGTTAGCACTCACTGAAGTTGATTTGGCATCATTAGACATTTGATCTGTTGATTTATTAATAGTTGATTATTACTAGTTGAATTCCTTTTGACTGAAAAAACTTGTTGATTTCTGCTGTCTTGTTCACATTCTGCCCAAGACAGAAAAGATTGCTGTATGCCATCCTTAAGCTAATGGCTTTAAAAATATCAGAAGCCATTCCTCTTCTTAATTTTTCTCCTCCTTGTCCTCAGTATCACAGGGATGCATAGCACACTTCTTGGTGTTCCTGTTATGAAATACCATAAAGTCTTGGTTTTGACATTGCTGAGCTGCTTTATACTAGTTTTGGATTAATTTTTTTCCCCCTAAGTATTGTTACAAGTGTCTGTCACAGTTCAGGGTCAGGGAAGCCCCTTAGACCTATAAACAGACACCCTCTGTTAACCCCCCTCCATTCCCAAAGGGGAAGAGAAAGGCAATAAAGGAGAGAGACTCAGCCATTTGAAAAAGAAACTTAGAACAGCTTTAATGAAAAGAATATTATAATAATACAGGGAATATATACTAATATGCACAAAACCAGTATTGAACCCATCCCCTTGATGGTAATTATGTCACTGTCACCACTGATGCTGTGGAGCAGGCACTGGGAGAGTCCCAGACAGGGCTCCACAAGAGCTCCCTCAGCTTTATCAATCCAGGCTGGGGGCTGAGGAGCTGGAAAGCAGCTCTGCAGAAAAGGACTTGGGGGTGCTGGTGGCTGAGATGCTGGCCATGAGGTAGCAGTGTGCACTGGCAGCCAAGAAGGCCAATGGCAGCCTGGGCTGCATCAGGAGCAGTGTGGGCAGCAGCTGGAGAGAGGGGATTCTGCCCCTCTGCTCTGCTCTGCTCTGCTCACACCTCCCCTGGAGTATTGCAGCCAGCTCTGGAGCCCTCAGCACAGGAGAGACATGGAGCTGCTGGAGCAGGGCCAGAGGAGACACAAAGATGCTCAGAGGCTGGAACAGCTCTGCTGTGGGGACAGGCTGAGGGAGCTGGGGTTGTTCAGCCTGGAGAAGAGAAGGCTCTGGGGAGAC
>VYZU01012708.1:47488-58248 GCA_013401355.1 Ceyx cyanopectus
TCCTTTTTCCCTTTTCCTTTTTCCCTTTTCCTTTTTTCCCTTTTCCTTTTTTCCCTTTTCCCTTTCTTTTCGCCTTAGAAATCAAAGGCTTCTTGTTCAGAAAGAAGCATTAAAATTAGCAATGTTCTTGACTCATCAGGAAAGGACTGGCCAACATCAGTCAGTTAGTGGCAGTATATGAGGGCCAGGTGACTTGTGAATTGCCAGCAACAACTGGAATTGATGGATGGCATTTTAGAGAGGAGACTCTGGACATTCTGATCACCAGCCTCAGCAGCTCTGCCCATTGGGTATTTTGTTTATAGTGTTCAGCTAAATACTTAAAATAAATATCTTTTGTGTTCTTCTGTAGTGAGTTCCAATGACTGCTTTGTCTGTAAAAACACAGTTGTGGCAGTAGTTGGAAACAGTGAATTTTTGTCTATGTAAAAATGTCTTCAGGCTTTTGTTGCCAATTTTTTCCATCCACTGGGTACTGTGAGGTACTGAATTGTATGTGGAATATGTCTACCAGTTTTAATAAAGCCTTTGGAGGTAGCTGTGGTTTCATTTGAAATTTCTTATATTTCCTTAGCAATGATTAAACTAAAATGAAATGTGAGTGTTTTGTTTTCAACACGCCATCTAGATTGACATGTTTCACATTACAGGCAATGCTCAGAATAAATGTGTGGCACAGGTTCATATTACTACTGAGGTTCAAAATAGATCTTGATTGTCTGCTTTATAAAACATGGTAGGTCTATTCCCTTTAAAAACAGTTTGTAAACATGCAACTAAATGATAAGAATGTAATTCTTCATTTACTGCTTCTTTGTTCTAATTAGACTAGAAGCTGCAGATAATGATACTGAAACTGAAGCAATGGAAAGCAGTCAACTGGAACTTTAAAGCAAAGCAAAGCAAACTGCATTCACACCCCTGACTTTTGTTTGACTGGCAAAATAAATCATGCTGGATCTCAAGTCAGAGCATCAAACCAACAAGATGGGGGAACTGTGTTAAGCAGTTGCAGTCTGTGTACATGGAATTTAGCTCTTCAGTTTACGCAGTGCTGTGGCACTAATGGAAAAACATAGTAAAGCATGTGCTGTGTGGGTACTTGGTGTTTTGGGAGCCTGTTTCATGAAAACCACCAGTTCAGTTGTCTTGTTGGAAGGGTTTAACCTGCAGCATTTAGGGCTCCTGGTTCTAGCTGCTAGAAAANGTTTTCCAAAAATGTATATTTTTATAAGCAAAGACTGCTGCATCAACTGATATAAAGGTATTATTTGTCATTTCAGTGGTACAAGACCAGATCTTCCAAGAGCTTTACATTTTTATTTGGTAGTCTTGTATTATCCCAAACAACATAATGTTTAGTGGAGTCTCACTAAGTCACCACCTTGCCATGAGTTTGTTTCTTCTTTGTCCACNTTTATAGTGTTCAGCTAAATACTTAAAATAAATATCTTTTGTGTTCTTCTGTAGTGAGTTCCAATGACTGCTTTGTCTGTAAAAACACAGTTGTGGCAGTAGTTGGAAACAGTGAATTTTTGTCTATGTAAAAATGTCTTCAGGCTTTTGTTGCCAATTTTTTCCATCCACTGGGTACTGTGAGGTACTGAATTGTATGTGGAATATGTCTACCAGTTTTAATAAAGCCTTTGGAGGTAGCTGTGGTTTCATTTGAAATTTCTTATATTTCCTTAGCAATGATTAAACTAAAATGAAATGTGAGTGTTTTGTTTTCAACACGCCATCTAGATTGACATGTTTCACATTACAGGCAATGCTCAGAATAAATGTGTGGCACAGGTTCATATTACTACTGAGGTTCAAAATAGATCTTGATTGTCTGCTTTATAAAACATGGTAGGTCTATTCCCTTTAAAAACAGTTTGTAAACATGCAACTAAATGATAAGAATGTAATTCTTCATTTACTGCTTCTTTGTTCTAATTAGACTAGAAGCTGCAGATAATGATACTGAAACTGAAGCAATGGAAAGCAGTCAACTGGAACTTTAAAGCAAAGCAAAGCAAACTGCATTCACACCCCTGACTTTTGTTTGACTGGCAAAATAAATCATGCTGGATCTCAAGTCAGAGCATCAAACCAACAAGATGGGGGAACTGTGTTAAGCAGTTGCAGTCTGTGTACATGGAATTTAGCTCTTCAGTTTACGCAGTGCTGTGGCACTAATGGAAAAACATAGTAAAGCATGTGCTGTGTGGGTACTTGGTGTTTTGGGAGCCTGTTTCATGAAAACCACCAGTTCAGTTGTCTTGTTGGAAGGGTTTAACCTGCAGCATTTAGGGCTCCTGGTTCTAGCTGCTAGAAAATGCCTGAAAAGGTACCAAGTGCTATGAAAGTTTCTGTCATGGCTTAAGGTACCACCCTGGTGATGTGATCGTTGAGACAACATGCAAGCACTGACTGATGCATAGTCCACCTTTCCTAGACATGGACTTGCTTTGATGAATTCATGCTGTATGTGCAAGTGTTGAGCAATCTGGTTTTTGCTGGTTTCACAAGGCTTAGTAAGAAACTTTGTCTTCAACTACGCAGTTTTCTCTTTGATCTTTAATCAGTTATGTGGAGTGACTCCACTGAGAAGTGTTAATGCCAGTGTGTTAATACTAAAACAGAAACACTGTGACTTTTTAAGTATATTTGGCCTTCTGCTGTGATAAAATGTATATTTTTATAAGCAAAGACTGCTGCATCAACTGATATAAAGGTATTATTTGTCATTTCAGTGGTACAAGACCAGATCTTCCAAGAGCTTTACATTTTTATTTGGTAGTCTTGTATTATCCCAAACAACATAATGTTTAGTGGAGTCTCACTAAGTCACCACCTTGCCATGAGTTTGTTTCTTCTTTGTCCACTATTCTTTAGTGTCTGAAATTTTGGATTTTTAAAAAAGAGACATTTTTGGAAAACATAATTTTAGATAGGAAATCTAGTTTTAGTTTTGTTCATTCTCCTTGCCAGCTCAGTCTTCCCTGCTTTCATATACGATGGACCATGCAAGTTCTTGCATTTTCCTGATGCCAGACTTCCCTTGCAGAGAATTGGTTTTGTAAGTTTCCTTTAGCCCACTTGTATGTGGAATTGATAGATACGTAAAAATGATACTGTCACACCCTTTTCTCATTTGAAAAAATTTCCAGAGAAAGCAACCAAGCAGGTGATGCTCATCACTGAACCTGACCTGGGTAATTGGTGCAGATCTCTAGGACAGTTTTACTTGGACACCATGGGAGTGATCACCTCTGATTCTTGCTAACAGCAGTTATGGAGGGTTACAACAATGACACTACTTTGTATTTCTTTTTCTCTTTTCTTAGGTTTTCTACCCTAGCAAAGATGGTACTAAGATTCCAATGTTTATTATTCACAAGAAAGGAATTAAATTGGATGGTTCTCATCCTGCCTTCTTGTATGGATATGGAGGCTTCAACATATCAATCACACCAAGCTACAGGTAAGCAGGCAAATTTATACCTTCTTCTGAAGTATCTGCTGTTAACAGCTGTCAGTGACTGAGGGCAGGGTAGACAATGGATCTGACAGAGTAATGCATTTCAGGTCCCTGAGAAGCAAGATAGGGGTGTAAAGATTGCACATCAGTGTCCAGACATAATCTGTTTGTTTTGTTAGTTCTGAATTCAAGGGTTTTGCCTAGAGTTACAGTAGAAATCTTAGCTCAGAGAAATGATGTACTCTTCTGAGGTGTGCAGCAGAACCCTGCCCTTCAAATTACACCTTAACCTCTTCCTGCTCTGTCACTGAGCTCAACAGAAAAGTAAATGGGCATATCTATTAAGTAGTTGAGCCCTTTCCTGAGCTAATAACATAGGAAGTTTTCTTCTTTCCAAATTATACAATTACCCATGTCTAAATATTATAGACAATCTAATTTAAATGAACGTAAATAATTAAAATATGGCTGTTTTTTCATATTATGCTTTTGTGGGCATTACATAAAAATGAAAATCCTACTGTATTTCCATACAATCAGGAAAGAGGAAAGATGATTCTGTCTTGAGATGCACATGATGCAAAATGCTTTGTGTAAAACAGGATTTGTAGCCCTTAAAAGCCCTAAGATGTGTTGAATAGATGATCTCTTTAAATAAAAATCTCCGTTATTCAGCAAGGAAATTTGAATAGATTTGCCAAGAGGCAGTGATTGTCTGTAATACATAAGAAATGCTCCAAGGCAAGGCAGGGGAAAACAGAAAGGCAAAGAACTGAATGGAGAGCAGTTTTTCAGGTAGTAGAGAGCTCACCAACACACACAAACCAACCCTATTAAATGTAGGTGCTACCAGTCTTGCTTTAGAGTGATTGATTTCAAAAAAATCTTTGTAGGGCTTTCTTTTCCAGGTCACTGTGACTGCATTTCTAAATAGCATTTACAGGTTCTCCTCCTCTGTAGCAAATACCTTGTCTAACAATGGGCTTCCCATTTTGTGTTCTGTGATTATTTGAAAGCTTTTTATCTGCCTTGTAAAGCTACGTTTTTAATTTCCTGTGGGTTTTGAGATACACAATTATATAACCAGAATGGTTTTTAAATTCCTTTTTAGATTAGGCTCAACCACTGATTTTTTACAGTTTATTGTAGCTGCTGAAAACTGTGATAAAACCATGTTTTCTTTTTTAAAGTAAATATTATGTATCGATTTAAGGTAAAATTTCATACACTGCAGAGCTGACACGAGCTGACTGCTGACAAGAGAAGGTATCTCACAGTGCCTCCTTCCACCTCACATCCACTTACCTGGTGCTTGCTGGAACCTTTGCTAAGCTGATGTACCTCACAAGAATGGCAAACTATCCCAGCAAAACAGAGTGGGTGGTTTTCTGCCATTGGATGTTCAAAATTTACTTTTGTGGGAGTCCAGCAAAGAGCAGCAAGGGGATGCAGCTGACTGTCAGAACAGAGAAAGATAGGTGGGTGTGGTGACTATGTCCTCCTCAACCTTATGAAACCTTTAACATTTTGAGTATGGTGCCTGCTAGAGCACTGTCATTCATTACACAGCCTGCATAGTGAAAGCTGATGGGGGCCAACAGCAGTGGCTTGGCAGAGCTGCTGGAGAAGCACCATCATAAACTCAACAGTAATGCCTCAGATTCAGCTAATTATCCTGCAGGAACCAATGTGCTTCACTTGGCTGTTCTGTGTGTGCCTGTGTGAGTACAGAAGAAGCAATCTCTAAAGCAGCCTGGAATACTGCTGATTGTGCAGCAGACTGTGAAATTGCTTTTCACTGCTAAAGGACTGGGTTGTACCAAGCCTTTAAGCAAAGGGGTGCAGAGAGAGACTGGCAGGCCAGAGAAAGGTCAGTCAGCACAGCAGCCACAGGTGCAGGCTGCAAGATTGCTCTTTCCAGTGACTTTAGAATAGATTTATAGAATCATTTAGTTTGGAAAAGACCTTTAAGAGTGAGTCCAACCATTAAACCTACTCTACCAAGTGCACCACTAAACCATAACCTCAAGCACCACATCTCTATGGCTTTTAAACACACCCAGGGATGGAGACTCATTCACTTCCCTGGGGAAGTTCCTATACCCTCCTGCTTCACAAAAGCCAAGAAAGCAACTGAGTGCAGTGACTCAGGATTTTTTTCCCCATTTTCAGTGCATGAGCCTGCATTTCTCTGTCAGCTGTGATACCTAAGAGCAGATCAGTAATTCCGGGGAAGCATTCTTGCTCCCTGAAGCACAGCCTCTTCCACTGTTCTATTTAAAAAAAAAACAAACCCAAAACAACAAACCTCTTTTCTTATTTTTTGTGTTATGCACCTTCAGAGTGATAGGGTCTGGAAGGATCTCTCCAGGGAAAGAATTATCTTCTGCTCCCTCCATTGGTTTCTTCCTGACCCTGTTGCCCTTCATCTTTTATTTAATCTTCTCCCAGGAGAGAAGAGGTAAAGACTATGGAGACTGTTGGGAAGAGTAGCTCCCTGCTCTACAGACTTTCCTCTGCAGAAGGAGTCATTTCATAGCATCCAGGGTCACTGGGTAATTTGCTACAACTCGGACACCAACTTGTTGAAATCAAATCTGGGACTAAGAAGTCACCTGGAAGAACACAGGAGGCAGTAGCAGGGTTGTGTACAAATCTTGAGTTTTGACCTGTCTGATGACTTGGAATTTTTTCTTTTTTAAAAAGTTAGAGTCCTGATGATATACTTTTAAAACTTCATTCCTTGGAACATAAAAGTCATTTTGTGGCTGTTAGGCAGAGCCATTGGCTGCTCTCCTTCAAAGTGCAGAGGAAGAATGGCCCAGACTGGTGCCCTCCTCTCCTGAAGCTGCAGAGGGTGTCATTTCCATGGGTAACCATTGAAAACAGCCCAGCTTTGCCACCAAGTAGGACTTCACTCACAATTTCATCACTGATTTGGGGAGAGGATTTTTCCCTCAAAGTATTGCATATTATTTTTTTGTAATATTATATGTTGCATATATAAAAATAGGATATAGCCATTGGAAAATACGAATCATCCTCTCTCTGTTTGCTTTTTCAGTGTGTCAAGACTTATTTTTGTGCGACACCTGGGGGGTGTTCTAGCAGTGGCAAACATCAGGGGTGGTGGTGAATATGGAGAGACCTGGCACAAAGGTAAATCAGCCCAAAACAGAGGAACAAAGCTGCAGGCTTAGCAGGAAAAATTGCATTTTCTATTCACTCCCTCTTCCCTACTTACATGTCCTTTTGCCTTTTACTTATTCTGTAGAAAAGTACTTGTTTTTCCTTACTCTTGTGTTAGATATGTACATATCCTGTAGATACGATTCTGTGATTCTGTGATTCTGTTATATGGTGCTTAGAAACATGGTTTATTGGTGACCTGGTAGTCCCCTGTTGATGGTTGGGACTTCATTATCTTCCAAACAGAATTATCCTATGATTCTGTGATCTAAGGCCTCTGGATTATTGTGTTACTAGGAAAACTTGTACAAGGTTTTCAAACAATTGTCCATTTTAGTCCTTCTAGTAGGTATGTTGGTCTAAGTTGGTCTTTTTTAGTTTGTTTTTTGAAAACTCTATCATAGAATTAGAAAATTATCAATGGAAGAGGAGAAAGTCAGGGGTAACAGTGAGGTATGGCATGTAATGACATAATTTGAAACACTGGGCTGCACCTTCTTGAGAAAAGCACCATGTGTTTTCAAGAGAAGCAATAGTCTTAGTAATTTATTTTTTTCCCTCTCTACTGTAATTTAGTAAAGGCCAATAGTTTCATACAATCCAATCGGGTTTCCAGTATATAATATGTCACTCTTGTGTAGCCATTTTAATTTCATTTTTCTGGCCAATTATAATTTATTTTATATAGTAATTTCTTATAATCATGGCCAATTACCTTGAGTGCCTTGAGCTTTCTGTGATGTAATGCTTGGATCTGCTTAGGTCTATTTACTGCCACATGTTGGAGCATATCACAACAACACCAGGTACTTACAACTACTGTCTGGCCATTATCAGAGTTAATGTACTGTTTTTCATAAATTATTTGCACGCCATAAAAAATGAAGTTCTAAGATAGACTTTTTCATATGTACATCTGAATTGAATTTAGATACATATTTCCAAATTTTATGTATATATACTTATATGAGAAATAGACATATTTCCCTATGAGGAAACCTAGACCTGTGAACACTGAAATGCTTTCATTTTCATCTGATGTCATACTGTTNTTCCAGTGACTTTAGAATAGATTTATAGAATCATTTAGTTTGGAAAAGACCTTTAAGAGTGAGTCCAACCATTAAACCTACTCTACCAAGTGCACCACTAAACCATAACCTCAAGCACCACATCTCTATGGCTTTTAAACACACCCAGGGATGGAGACTCATTCACTTCCCTGGGGAAGTTCCTATACCCTCCTGCTTCACAAAAGCCAAGAAAGCAACTGAGTGCAGTGACTCAGGATTTTTTTCCCCATTTTCAGTGCATGAGCCTGCATTTCTCTGTCAGCTGTGATACCTAAGAGCAGATCAGTAATTCCGGGGAAGCATTCTTGCTCCCTGAAGCACAGCCTCTTCCACTGTTCTATTTAAAAAAAAAACAAACCCAAAACAACAAACCTCTTTTCTTATTTTTTGTGTTATGCACCTTCAGAGTGATAGGGTCTGGAAGGATCTCTCCAGGGAAAGAATTATCTTCTGCTCCCTCCATTGGTTTCTTCCTGACCCTGTTGCCCTTCATCTTTTATTTAATCTTCTCCCAGGAGAGAAGAGGTAAAGACTATGGAGACTGTTGGGAAGAGTAGCTCCCTGCTCTACAGACTTTCCTCTGCAGAAGGAGTCATTTCATAGCATCCAGGGTCACTGGGTAATTTGCTACAACTCGGACACCAACTTGTTGAAATCAAATCTGGGACTAAGAAGTCACCTGGAAGAACACAGGAGGCAGTAGCAGGGTTGTGTACAAATCTTGAGTTTTGACCTGTCTGATGACTTGGAATTTTTTCTTTTTTAAAAAGTTAGAGTCCTGATGATATACTTTTAAAACTTCATTCCTTGGAACATAAAAGTCATTTTGTGGCTGTTAGGCAGAGCCATTGGCTGCTCTCCTTCAAAGTGCAGAGGAAGAATGGCCCAGACTGGTGCCCTCCTCTCCTGAAGCTGCAGAGGGTGTCATTTCCATGGGTAACCATTGAAAACAGCCCAGCTTTGCCACCAAGTAGGACTTCACTCACAATTTCATCACTGATTTGGGGAGAGGATTTTTCCCTCAAAGTATTGCATATTATTTTTTTGTAATATTATATGTTGCATATATAAAAATAGGATATAGCCATTGGAAAATACGAATCATCCTCTCTCTGTTTGCTTTTTCAGTGTGTCAAGACTTATTTTTGTGCGACACCTGGGGGGTGTTCTAGCAGTGGCAAACATCAGGGGTGGTGGTGAATATGGAGAGACCTGGCACAAAGGTAAATCAGCCCAAAACAGAGGAACAAAGCTGCAGGCTTAGCAGGAAAAATTGCATTTTCTATTCACTCCCTCTTCCCTACTTACATGTCCTTTTGCCTTTTACTTATTCTGTAGAAAAGTACTTGTTTTTCCTTACTCTTGTGTTAGATATGTACATATCCTGTAGATACGATTCTGTGATTCTGTGATACGTTTGCCTAGTGTTTGATGATGTTTTTTCATTGCATTGTCTTAATTTTTGCAACCTACTTAAAAAATTGTGTTGCACAAACACAATATTTTCCAATAAAAAATACTGCATTTTGTTAAGCAAGACCAAATTCCCTAGACCTAAGGATTTGAAAATGCAGCTATTTATCTTGAACTGATTTTACAAAAATGTCTATATTGGAGGAGACCTACTTCCTTTCACATACCTCTGATTATTTGCAGATGCACATGGCCTCACAGTTCTAGATCCCCAAGACAAAAGCACTGACTATTTAGACTCTTCTGGTATCACACAAGAAAACTAAACCATTTGCAGAACCTTGCAAAAGGTGTGAACTTTTTGAGTTCAGAATATATACACAATTTATGAATAGACACTTTAGTGAATGTGACTGAAGTTGTATATAAACAGTCAGCTCCAAAGGTACAGTGACATGTCTTCTCCTCCACAGCCTTTTAGGGGTCCAACTTATTGTGGGCAGGCATTTGACCTTTTTGGCTTGCTTAAGCTGACTTTTACATGGCAGGGAAAACAAGTCACTCATTATAATACCCTGTCAATCTCTTGCCCTTTTCTAAATGCCTTTGATATATTTCTCTCCATGTTTTTCCCATCCAATCCTTCTCTTAATCCTTTGTCTCTATCCACTTGCCTTGCTGTTGACAATTTTTCTGCATCACTTCAACAGAGGAAAAAGGTGGAAAAAGTCCTGCTCATCTCTGTAACATACTCATCATTATTTTATGGTGATGCCTTGGTATCCAAATAAGTTGCTGGAGATTGTCAGAAAGGCAAATTCACCAAAACAATTGTGTTTATGATGCAATAATTTCCCATGGATGTAATCCAAGCGAAGTTTTTATCAAACAAAATAGTATTCCCAGATCATTACATCTTGGTTTTATTATTTCATCTGTGGTAACTTTTTGTCTGGGTCATTTCCTCACAATTGAGTTAAATATGTAATCGTTTCATAAATAGAAGCTATATATGCTTATAAGTACAGGATATTATTGCTAAAGATGAAGCATCCTTCATTAATTTTAATTTGCCAATAGGTTTTAATAAAATTTAATATGACAATGCTTCTTTGGTGCACCTATTTCCTGCTTAATTTTGACCCAAGTCTTTTATTGCTGTTGCATAATAAAATGTTTATCTGTTCTTTGTTAATTACAGAAGCAATTACAGAAGTCTTGTTTACTTGTACAACTTGTTTAGTTGTATAGATAGGTTTCTGACCTTACAGCAGATCAGAACTCTGAGCAAAGAGTAAGATTTATTTCTCCTTTATTGCTGCATATTTGACAGCTTTTTTCATTGTCCTGGTATGTCTCTCTTCAATGGTGTTGTTAATGTGTATTAAAAGAAAAAGAAAAATGTACTGCTCCCATTTCCATGACATCTGTATGACTAAATGGCAGAGTCAACTTAAAAAAAATTTGCAACATAGAGATGAAACATCCAGTGTAAAGTGAATGTCCAGGAACTCTGGATGGACAATGGAGATAAACACGCCTCCAGATTATAGCTCATCTCACTTATTGTAGTGTAAAATTAATTGTCATGGAAGTTCCTGGACCATAGTGGGAGC
>VYZU01012708.1:60808-90104 GCA_013401355.1 Ceyx cyanopectus
ACAGAAGTCTTGTTTACTTGTACAACTTGTTTAGTTGTATAGATAGGTTTCTGACCTTACAGCAGATCAGAACTTTGAGCAAAGAGTAAGATTTATTTCTCCTTTATTGCTGCATATTTGACAGCTTTTTTCATTGTCCTGGTATGTCTCTCTTCAATGGTGTTGTTAATGTGTATTAAAAGAAAAAGAAAAATGTACTGCTCCCATTTCCATGACATCTGTATGACTAAATGGCAGAGTCAACTTAAAAAAAATTTGCAACATAGAGATGAAACATCCAGTGTAAAGTGAATGTCCAGGAACTCTGGATGGACAATGGAGATAAACACGCCTCCAGATTATAGCTCATCTCACTTATTGTAGTGTAAAATTAATTGTCATGGAAGTTCCTGGACCATAGTGGGAGCCTTAGGCAACTAAATTAGAATAAACATCCAGTTTTTAAACAAAGCAGAAGGAACTGGAGTTCCATTTCTCTATCCACTGAGCCTCTCTTACCTAGCTGGACCACAACCTTTGTTGAAGGAATATGAGGATTTTTTTCATAGTTCCCATTTGTTACTAGCATTTGGTTGCCTGAGATGGAACATACCTGGTCTTAAGGCAGGATAACCTTCAAGTGTAAGCCAGTTTTAGTCTCTTGGCAATCATCTAAAACAGGAATTGAAATTTGGTCAACTGTGAGTTCTCTTAAGTTGATACTCTTCTCTTCAAATAGTTGAAAGATTGTAGGGCAAAACCATCCTTTTCCTTCCCCATTCCATCCTGCAAATTTTTTTGCTTTGAGAACTGAAAATTCTGCCAATTATATCATCTGGACCTACGTTTTCAGTCATTATTTATTCCTTATATATGAGAGAACTTTTGGGATGTTGTCCTGCAGGATGGCAACATCTTAACCATGTCCATATTGATAATTAATAAAACTTCAAACCAAAAGTGCCTTTTTGACCATGGCTATATATCATCTGATTTTGAAACAAGCAATAGGAAAAAAAAGTAAATTACCAGCCACATATTCTGTGTTCAGGAAATTAGAAGTGCTTGTTTTAAATAGCTTATTTTATGTTGAAGCTTTATTGAAACTGCCACTGAGTTTAATACTGTTAAAGGCCCATTAAATTAAACCTCAAGTGGACTATATGTAGTCATCTTGTATATATTTTGCAATGCAAAGCTTTCAGCTTAATTTTACTGGTTAGGAACATTACCTGGCATTCACTCCACAGTGTAGGTATGTATTATTCAGGGTTTCTGAAAGCATTATTGACAGAACCATTTTATACCCTCTCTGTGTTGAAAGAATCTTACTTTTTTTTTTTTTTGCTGTCTTTCTGAGTTGCATCAAATATTAAAATGTTCATGACACTGGAATTGTTCCCAGGTATTTTTGCACATGTTTTTTTGAAGAGATGGTATCAAATGGATTTTCTGGAATCAACTGATTTGTTTTATTTGTGTACTAGGTGGAATCTTGGCCAACAAACAAAATTGCTTTGATGACTTTCAGTGTGCTGCCAAATACCTCATCAAGGAAGGCTACACATCCCCAAAGAAGTTGACTATTAATGGAGGCTCAAATGGGGGCCTCTTGGTTGGTAAGAATTTCTTGTATATTTCATGGATTTGGTGCTGGGTTTATCAAAGCAGACAAAAATTTATGAGGTAATCTTTTCAAAAGATGCCAGAATCTCAGTGCATTAATATATACCAGGAGTTAAATATATACAACTGTGCTTCATTTATTGTTTGCATAGAAAATTGGGATTCTGTGGTCTCTAGCAAAGGCTGAGTGTTAAAAGCTTAACATGTGTTGTCTTGTGTGGCAGAGCTAATTCTGTGGTAGAATCACACACAAAAAAGAATGCTTTAAAAAATATTTGGGTTTAGATTTTTCTTTCTTAAGACTAGCCATTACAAAATATTTACTGAATAACCAGAAATCTGTTCTATAGTGCTGGGGAAACTTTCATGATCTGAAGCATAAGCTGGAATCCCATGTCCTGCTCATAAGTTTCTCCTTCACTGTTTCTGTAGTCATGCATTCTTGTTCTTAGAGAGCAAATGAAAACATCACAGTTCTGTGTTGAAAACCTTTGTACAGGGACACTTAACAATTTGACTCTCATTGTGTAGTAAAAACATGACACGAGTAAAATCATGAGCACTTCTGGTGAGATACGTACAAGTACAGCTAATTTAAAAAATTATGAGCTTTGGAGGGGTTGTGAAAACAGCACTTCAAACAAATGCACCTTGCTCACATGCAGTTCTTTGCTGTGTTCTTAAATTGAAGGAAATGAGTAGCCTCTGAAACAGAAAGGCTTGTCACAAAACCAGTTTGGTTTAAGCAGTGTTTAAAGTGTTACATTTATTTCTCATTAAATCCCTGTGTCTGAAAGTAGTAGAGAAAACAGGAGGTAATTGTGTTCAATTTTGAAAGAAGGAAACACAATAATATTGTAGTTTGTGTCTTTTTAAACAGCATGAGCTAAGCTACTCATGTGAGGGGGAAAAAAAAAGACATTTCAAGTTTATAACACATGTTTAAATTTTCAGGTTTATAACACTTTTTTTACCGTTTTTTACTGTTGCTGAGTATTGTCTTTGTTGATTTTATCTTGCTTTTTAGTGAACTAGCATCTAGCCTAAGAAACAGGATTTGTCTTTACCCAGATCTTTAGCCTAAACTGTCTTAGCTATTGTACCTTATATCAAGAAATGCATCGTTTTAAAGACAAATAACAAGCATACATAGAGTTTATTTTTGCATTGTGCTTATACACGCCTCTGTTAGAGGTGGCAGCAGGTAAATTGTGCATCATAATGAACAATGTCAATAAGAGCTGTGCATTGCAAATAAGAGCACCAGTACAAATGGATGGATATGGTGAAGGATGAAAGGGGCTCCACACCCTGGGGAGTGCAAGCACTTCACAAGTCAGTTTGTGAGTGTAAATATTTGAAAATGCAGATGAAAATTCAGCATGTTACAGAGCTTCTGAAATGACTTTTTTTATGGTTACTCGGACTTCGGTTTCAGTCAGGATGAGATGCATCCTACCCAGCTTTAGTCATCAAAACCCTTGTTTTTCTGGCTGAACAAGTCAGCTTGGCTCAGGGAAGGGAAAGAAGTGAAATCTACAGAGTGTCCATCATTCCAGTAGGAGACTGGTAGGAATCTAGACCTCCCTCCTCTGAAAATTCTGTTGTTAAAAAACATCCCTTGCACTTGCAGATAGATTAGAATCCAGCTGGATTTCCATGCTCTTGACATCCTAGATAGGGATTTTCCTTGACTGGGTAGAATTAGGTGAATTTAAGAAATTCTTTTAAGTGCTTATTCATCAAAGTAGAACTAACTTGTGCAATAGTTGTTCAGGCAACACTAGAGAGCATAACTCATACTGTAGGTGAAAGAGCCCACTGCCAGATTTTCTCAGCTCTCCTTTATTGAAGGAAAAACTGACAAGAAAAAGTATTGTCACTCTTAGAAAATACTGGTTCCTTTCAGCCAGGCTCACAGGAGGTGTCTCTGAGGAGTGCAGAGCCCTGAGCTCTTGCCTCATTCAGCTGCAAAACAAGATTTCCTTGTCCTACAGCATGATCCCTAAGCTCAGCACAGCTGAGGGCTGGAAACCTTTGTGGAAACACAGTGTTTGACTTCTTGTGTTTGCTTGGACAAGCAGTTGTGATGTTTAGAAATCTTCCTTTCGTACTGAATTTTAAAGCTGAAAGTATATCTAGAGGGAGTCAAATTCACAAAGAAATTGTTGTTCCAAGTTACAGTTTATTAATGCATATAATTACATATTATGGCTAATTAAAGGGCTGCAGGGGGAATGGATGTCTTTGTGATTTCTTGCTGAAGTGACCCTGTAGGGAACTAGGAGCAACAATTTTTTGTAAAATCCTGAGCAACACAGAGTGCTTCAAGTGACACTTTGCAATTGACTTTGCAAGTGACAGTTTGCAAAGAGTACTAAAATTAAATGTTATGTTAGTTGGTTTGGCTTTTTTCCCTGCCAGAATATAATTTATGTTCATAGAAGGAAATAATACAAAGGGGGAGGGATCTGATCAAAAGCTTCAGTTAAAATTATAAAGAACTTTTATATGGCAGCTATTTGAGACACTATATATACCTTATGAAAATGGCTCAGAAAGGACCCAGGAAAAGTTAACACAGTTACATATCAGACATGACCAGAAATAAAATCATACCCTTCAGAAAACAAATAATGTTAAAATGAAAAAAATATTATTTTGGTGTGTGAAGGATAAATTCTGTCAGGGACTGATGGACCACAGGAGACTGGGGAGCAAATTGCATGCAGTATGAAGATGAACGATGGAAGCTCTCCAGGCACAGCAGAAGCAGGAAGCTAGCCAGAGGATCTGTGGGACTTAGAGGTTAGTGAGGTGTGAAAGGAGCACTAAGGAAAGATAATAGCTGAGCAAAACATCTAAATGGTCTGTGTGTATTGGTGTTCCCCCCTGAGGAGCATGGTGAGCTCCCTGCACCAGAGTCTCTCTTCATGGGGAAGACTCTGAGGAGCTGACTCAAGCTGAAGCATCAGCAGAAGAGGTCTTGGAATAAATCAATCACAAGTAATGTGTTGCCAGGACCAGATGGTGCACATGCAAGATCCTAAGTGAACTCCAATATGAAATTGCAGGCTATTAAGCCTGAGTAGCTGAGGAACAGAAGGGGGCAAGTGTAATGCCAATTTTTCAGTAGTTCATGGTGATCCACAAGTTGCAGATGAGTAAATCTGACTTCTCTAATGAGCAAACCAATTGAAACCAATAAAGAATAGCTGATATATAAGGAATTATTTTGCAGCCTGAAGTTACATCTTGCAAATCTATTAGAGCTATTTGAAGGAGTCAGTGTCTGGTGCTTGTAACAGTGATCTGGGTGAGGAGTTATTCTTGGATTTTCAAAACCTTTGACAAGGTTCCTCACATAAGCCTATCTATGAAAGAAAGTACTTTGTGAGCCAGAAGCAAGGTTGTGTCATAGCAATATCCTGGTTAGCAGGAGGCAAAGAATGGGAATAAATGATCTGTTTTCACAATAGACAAAAATGAGATTCAAGAATTTGGGAAAGACTACATATACATGTGAATATAAATTGATTAGCTCTGAATTCAAAAAGGAATTCTTGGATCTATTGTAGTCGTTAGTTATGTGAAAATCTCAGTACTTTTCTTAAAATTAAAAAAAAAAAAAAAAAAGGAGGAATTTGTAAAATCACCAGGCAACAGATTTAAATCAAGGAAGAAAAATTGGAATTGAAGAATTGCTGCTACAGGATATAATAAACACTAGATTCATAAACATTAAGAAAGGAAATAGATGTATTTATAGAGCATATGTGTTTTGATGGCTGTTTAACAGGATGGGTGGAGATAGCTCCAACATGGGGAAAACCTAAACAAGCAATTCAGCAGTTGATAATGTACAGGAAGCATCTCCCACTGTTTGCCTAATACCTTTTCCCAGAGCATCTGCCAGTTGCCACTCATATAAATTAAACACTGAGTTAGATGTGGTTACTTTTAAAATATGAGGCAAGCATTATTCTTAAAGAAATTGTCTCTTGCAGTAGTAGGAAGATGGAAACCACAAAAAAAAAACCAAACAAACCAACAAAAACCAAAATAAAACAGTAATTTGCTTTATTAGGATCAGGTTATTCCTCTTGATTTTGTAGAAGTCTGCTTTTGTCAATGTTTTTCTTATGTGTTTACATGCTAGTTGTGGAAGAAAACTTTCATCAGTAAATAGAGAGGTTTTGCTCCCTAACATCCTTTTCTTAGGTGATACTAATACTAAAATTTAGACAGTGAATGGTTTAGGAATCTTCAATCCAGTAGTCGTAAAGCTCACACATTTTACAAGTGCATTTCTCCTTTAAACCTGGTTTGCTAGTTCAGAAAGCAGTTTTCAAGGAGCAGCATGTTTGGTGCCTGAAGAACAGGGAAATAGCTCTTATGCTCTTCTGAACATACCATCTTTGGGTTTTAGAATTTTTATTTGTGTATTTGCTTTAAATTTGGATTTACTCCAGATTCACTGGCAGTTTTCTTCTCGTGCAGTTTGCTTTATATTAGATACTTTCAACTTACTCTTTTTCTCTAGGTATTATATGATAATCTGTATTTCTACTTACATTGTTTTAACTGAACATTTTTACTTCAGAAAAAAAATTAAATCTCTAGGTTTATAAAAGCTGTTAGGAAGTCAGTCTTTCAAGAACTTGACAGTGGCCCTTTTATTGCTGATCTTAGTTCTTGAAGATGTGAATAATAACAGAGCTCTTTGTTCTCCTGTCAAAGCTGCCTGTGCCAATCAGCGCCCTGATCTGTTTGGTTGTGCTATTGCCCAAGTGGGAGTGATGGACATGCTCAAATTCCACAAGTACACCATTGGCCATGCTTGGACCACTGACTATGGGTGTTCTGACTGCAAGGAGCAGTTTGAATGGCTGTGCAAGTAAGTGCCTCTCAATACCTCTGTGGCTGTTCAAGTGCATCTGCTGCTAATCTGCTCAACAATTGAACATTGGCATGTTCAATATCCATTTTCACAATTATTCATCCTTTCTCACACTGGTTTGAGGAAGTTCAGAATTTCCTTACATCAGTTTTGCACTGAGTCAACTGATCATGTTTTCAAATATGTACTAGCAGCTTTAACAACTCGTAAGGTTTTCTTTCTGAATAATGACTCCTTTAGGCTGTCACAACAAAATACTCTCAGGTGAACCACTACATAAATTGTGGGTTTTCCAATGGGGGTGAAAAAGTCACCAGTGTGAATTATAAAATGTGAGTGGGATTTATTTGTAGCATTTGAATGGCAGTAGACCTTATCAGGTTATTAATAATGATATTCCCTTAACTCCTTGTTGGGAGGTGTGGAAAGATGATTTATTTATTTTTTTAAATAATTGAGAGAGAATGAGACAAGAGAAAAATTTCTGTTTTCTGTGTGGAAACAAAACTTATGTTCACACTGGATGTGGCTAATAATGAGTTTGTTAGAATAAGTGTCATAATTTTAAAATAATTTTCTGGAACCTTCTTTTGTGTTACTGCCTTTGAGTTCCTTTAATAATGAAGAACTGACATTCCAGGAGAATGTTTAGTGTGTCTGAAACAATTTGGCTGGATGAAATTTAATAGAGCATTTAGATATTAAAAAGTACATATGGGATAAATACCTGAGCTCTAACTTGATCTAAAGCATTTATTAGGAAAAAAATAAATAAAAATAAATAAAAATAAATAAAGTCAATATCAGGTCCAAATACTGGATGATCAGTTTGGCCCATTGCAACTACATTGTTTCAAAACCTCTGGTCTTCTAATTTGAGTTTCCAGCAGCAAATATGCTTTAGGAAATACAGTCAACAAATTCCATAATTCTTCTTTCACCAATAGATAAGTTAGATAACAGATTAACTGCTTAAAAAATTATCCAAACAATCGTCAAGAATTTGGACACTGCAGCTAGACTGCACATCTGTGAATTTAGATGTTCCAAAGGAGAAGCAAAGTTTTAAATTATTCTGTGATTAGCAGAAATGCATCTGTAGGAGGGAATCACTCCACACCTACTTAAATGTATGTTTACTCACAANTGCCAGTTGCCACTCATATAAATTAAACACTGAGTTAGATGTGGTTACTTTTAAAATATGAGGCAAGCATTATTCTTAAAGAAATTGTCTCTTGCAGTAGTAGGAAGATGGAAACCACAAAAAAAAAACCAAACAAACCAACAAAAACCAAAATAAAACAGTAATTTGCTTTATTAGGATCAGGTTATTCCTCTTGATTTTGTAGAAGTCTGCTTTTGTCAATGTTTTTCTTATGTGTTTACATGCTAGTTGTGGAAGAAAACTTTCATCAGTAAATAGAGAGGTTTTGCTCCCTAACATCCTTTTCTTAGGTGATACTAATACTAAAATTTAGACAGTGAATGGTTTAGGAATCTTCAATCCAGTAGTCGTAAAGCTCACACATTTTACAAGTGCATTTCTCCTTTAAACCTGGTTTGCTAGTTCAGAAAGCAGTTTTCAAGGAGCAGCATGTTTGGTGCCTGAAGAACAGGGAAATAGCTCTTATGCTCTTCTGAACATACCATCTTTGGGTTTTAGAATTTTTATTTGTGTATTTGCTTTAAATTTGGATTTACTCCAGATTCACTGGCAGTTTTCTTCTCGTGCAGTTTGCTTTATATTAGATACTTTCAACTTACTCTTTTTCTCTAGGTATTATATGATAATCTGTATTTCTACTTACATTGTTTTAACTGAACATTTTTACTTCAGAAAAAAAATTAAATCTCTAGGTTTATAAAAGCTGTTAGGAAGTCAGTCTTTCAAGAACTTGACAGTGGCCCTTTTATTGCTGATCTTAGTTCTTGAAGATGTGAATAATAACAGAGCTCTTTGTTCTCCTGTCAAAGCTGCCTGTGCCAATCAGCGCCCTGATCTGTTTGGTTGTGCTATTGCCCAAGTGGGAGTGATGGACATGCTCAAATTCCACAAGTACACCATTGGCCATGCTTGGACCACTGACTATGGGTGTTCTGACTGCAAGGAGCAGTTTGAATGGCTGTGCAAGTAAGTGCCTCTCAATACCTCTGTGGCTGTTCAAGTGCATCTGCTGCTAATCTGCTCAACAATTGAACATTGGCATGTTCAATATCCATTTTCACAATTATTCATCCTTTCTCACACTGGTTTGAGGAAGTTCAGAATTTCCTTACATCAGTTTTGCACTGAGTCAACTGATCATGTTTTCAAATATGTACTAGCAGCTTTAACAACTCGTAAGGTTTTCTTTCTGAATAATGACTCCTTTAGGCTGTCACAACAAAATACTCTCAGGTGAACCACTACATAAATTGTGGGTTTTCCAATGGGGGTGAAAAAGTCACCAGTGTGAATTATAAAATGTGAGTGGGATTTATTTGTAGCATTTGAATGGCAGTAGACCTTATCAGGTTATTAATAATGATATTCCCTTAACTCCTTGTTGGGAGGTGTGGAAAGATGATTTATTTATTTTTTTAAATAATTGAGAGAGAATGAGACAAGAGAAAAATTTCTGTTTTCTGTGTGGAAACAAAACTTATGTTCACACTGGATGTGGCTAATAATGAGTTTGTTAGAATAAGTGTCATAATTTTAAAATAATTTTCTGGAACCTTCTTTTGTGTTACTGCCTTTGAGTTCCTTTAATAATGAAGAACTGACATTCCAGGAGAATGTTTAGTGTGTCTGAAACAATTTGGCTGGATGAAATTTAATAGAGCATTTAGATATTAAAAAGTACATATGGGATAAATACCTGAGCTCTAACTTGATCTAAAGCATTTATTAGGAAAAAAATAAATAAAAATAAATAAAAATAAATAAAGTCAATATCAGGTCCAAATACTGGATGATCAGTTTGGCCCATTGCAACTACATTGTTTCAAAACCTCTGGTCTTCTAATTTGAGTTTCCAGCAGCAAATATGCTTTAGGAAATACAGTCAACAAATTCCATAATTCTTCTTTCACCAATAGATAAGTTAGATAACAGATTAACTGCTTAAAAAATTATCCAAACAATCGTCAAGAATTTGGACACTGCAGCTAGACTGCACATCTGTGAATTTAGATGTTCCAAAGGAGAAGCAAAGTTTTAAATTATTCTGTGATTAGCAGAAATGCATCTGTAGGAGGGAATCACTCCACACCTACTTAAATGTATGTTTACTCACAAAATATCAATGCATAATTATATAAATACCCTATATAGCAATACCTGAAATATTTATTTGCCTCCTTTTCAACAGCTGGCAATTGCTTATCAAATGTAGGAATATATATAGATAATGTGGCTTAGGTGTTGCCTTTAATGATACCCAAACAATTACAAAAGAATTTAATTCTTTAATCCTTCTTAATCCTTCCTTAATTTTATTCTTAATCCTTCTGTATTTCTTGTCATTAAATACTGGAAAAATGGTATCCTACTCTTCATTTAAAGAGTGTAACATTCCTCTGAGGTGTGGCTTTATTTAAATGAAGTATAAAATGGTTATATGGAATTCTTTGTGACTTACCATTATGCTTCATTTCTAGAGAACACTTTTGTGTTGAGATACATAGGAAGACCTTTTATGTTCTGTTACAGTAGCTAGATGATGTAAATTCTTCTGCAAAGAAGGCAAATTCTGAAAATTTATCAAGAAATTAGGAAACAGGATCATCCCTTGAAAGAAGCAAAGCCACACATTTTGTCTTTTGGTTTCCCACAGAGTATGTGCCTGTTCAAAGGCAGCCTAAATATTGGAGGGAGCAAATTTAGTAACTGTACAGCACTTGTGGTTTACTCTCTGAGACTGGTTCCAAATCTGTATGGATGGAGCAGTCTACATGCAGACCTGGACTACAGACATATGCTGGGAACGTCTCTGTTTCCCTGTTTCTCAGCAGGATGGATCTTGCTATAGTCTTGACAGCTGTTACTGCACTTTCCCTCTTGCCTTTTCCTGACATATGTGGGTATTTCTGTGAGATGCATGCATATATCTGTCTTTCTGAAATTAAAGAAATGTTCTTGTTTCACCTTTGAGAGCCAGAGATTTGTGGCCACTACCAGGTATCAGTTGCCAGCAGTGCAATTCTGTTTTGTGCAGCTGAGAACTGTAGTAAAATCATAGAATCATAGAATGTTTAGGGCTGGAAGGGAGCTCCAAAGGGCATCTAGTGCAGCCCCCTGCAGGGAGCAGGGACACCCTCAACTAGCCCAGGCTGCTCAGAGCCTTGGCCAACCTCCCCTGCAATAGCTCCAGGGATGGGGCCTCAACCACCTCCCTGGGGAGCCTGTGCCACTGAGCCACCACCCTCAAGGGAAACAACTTCTTCCTGAGATCCAGTCTCAATCTCCTCTGCTCTCATTTAAACCCATTGCCCCTCGTCCTTTCACTCCAGGCCCTTGGAAACAGCCCCTCTCCAGCCTTCCTGCAGCCCCTGCAGGCGCTGGCAGGTGGCTCTAAGGTCTCCCCAGAGCCTTCTAGAATTCCCAGTGCTGTTGAACACCATTGTGACAACTGCAGTATTAGAGGGCCTTCTTCTTGGGTCTTGAGGAAAACATGTAAACGTGTACGTGTGCTCTTCTCAGGTACTCTCCACTTCACAATATCAAACTACCAGAAGAAGATGGCATCCAGTATCCCTCTACACTGCTTCTCACAGCAGACCATGATGATCGTGTGGTGCCTCTGCATTCACTGAAGTTTATTGCTACTCTGCAGTATGTTGTGGGCCGAAGCCGTAAACAAACCAACCCACTTCTCATCCACGTTGACACAAAGGCTGGGCACGGAGCAGGAAAGCCAACTGCCAAAGTTATAGAAGAAGTGTCAGATATGTTTGCTTTTATAGCACGATGCCTAAACCTTGACTGGATTGAATAGGCAAAATGCTTATTGCTGTCTCCTTTAGAAAACAAGGGCTTTAACACCATTTTAGACCAACCAGATTACTACTTGGTGTAGTACTTACATTTAAGAACTGCAGTTTAATGTTTTATTGATCCAACCAGCTATGGAGTTTTGATCTTCTGTGCTTCCCTTTTTTTTTTTGCCTTTTCTTTGAATTTCTTTTCTACTGCGTTCCAAAGTTTGTTCAGAGCATGTTCAAATAAATAGCTGAGCTCCTGTTGTGCTGTTGTGAATATTTAGATTTCAGAGTTAGTGCTAGTTGAGTTTATTTCATGTAAATGGTTTTAATGTATTTTGCACCTATAAACAGATCAGCTGTAATTAAATGTAAGTACTGTCCGTGAACAAGAACTCTGAGCATACTTTATTTACACAGTAACTTATTTAAGAATAAGTTGAAGGTGTTCAGTGATAAACATGAAATACTGAAGAGACAGTAAACTGGGTAATTAAGTCAAATATTATTAAAAAGCTTATATTACATGCTGTTCATAAGTGTGTTGCATTCTACAATAATGATATTCCTAAATTGTTTTTTCTTTCCAGAGAGACTTCAAAATATCACCAGTTTTCTCTTCTGTCTTTTATTTCCACACAGAAAATTGGAGGCTGGAGAACTTGAAGAATTCTTAGATTCTTGCTGTTAGCTCTTATAACTGAAGAGTAGACCAGACTCTGCTTTAAAAAAATATATATTTTAAGGGGGGTGGGGGTGTGTTAAAAGAATTCCAAACAAAAAAACACAGCTTTCTCCAGATTGTTTCAGTTCAGTTTTTGCTGATGTTTTTGACAGAATGATCTCTAAAAAGCCAAAATCTAAACACACGTATATAACCTAGTTCTGGCTGCAGAACAAGAGCTTATAGTCAGGCTCCCTAATGGTTTGAAACAGTATTTGAACTGTCATTTTTTTGTGAACTGGTACATTATGATCACAGTGTTTAATTAAACAGTCAGAGTAGGGAGTTGAGAGAGGGTAGGATTTTTTTTCCCCTCCAGGCTGTGAAAACAGGATTCAGGTTCATTACCCCCCTTTTCCCAGAGGTACATGAATTGTCCTGTGGTCACCTGGGAGTTTTTAACAGCTTCCCTGCATGACAGAAACAAAGCACACAAAGCAGCACCATCTCTACCTGTAATGCCTTGCAGCTGCAGCATCAAGGTGACAGTATCATCAGGGGGACAGAGCATCACCTCTGAGACAGGAGCTTTGCAGAATAGGGGGTGTGGAAAATGTGGTCCTCAGGCGTTCACAAAATAGAGCTGAACTGTGTCGGTGGATTGATTTGCCAAGGCTTGGGCACAGCCACCTCAATCATCTGTGCAGGTCTTTGTTCCTAAAAACACTTTTCCTTGTTCTCAGCTGCTCAAACACAAAACTTAAAGTAATTCCTTTTCCTCCTGAAGCTCTCTGCTGAAGCTGCGTTCCCTGAATGCCTCAGTATTGGGGCAGATGACCCATAATGTAGGGAGTTCAAAAACAAGAATTTATCTTTGAGTGGCAGTCAGTAGTATTGAAGATGGAGCTGGATGCTGGAGACACCACTCACAAAATAAGAAGTGTTTTAAGAGTATCCTTTGTAGAATGCTGCTCTATGGGGGAGTGATTGTATTTCTAATACGGTCTTATTATCATCATTTAAATTTATTTTAATCAGGTATGCCAAGACCAGGATTCAGGTGCCAAAAAAGTAAGTGTTGCAGAGCTGTCCTATTAGCTGAGTTGCTCCTTTCAGTGCAGAAAGGACCATGCTCCAACTGGAATCTGTAATTAACTTTTGAATGAGTAATGCTCTTGTAATATAGTGGGATTTAAACCTTCAGGGTCGGGATTAAATAGGCCTGGAGCCAAACCATTCCTGATGTATAAAAACATAATGAAATCTCTATTAGTCTGGTTGCAAGGTTATTTTCTAAAGAGTGGAAATGCTATTTTGTGAAGAGGCTCTGTATTTTGTGCCTTTTATTTTCAGCATGTGAAGCAAAATTCAGTAGCTGGGCAAGATAACGTGCTCACAACTATCTGCTTTTCAAAATCATGTTTCCTAGAAAAATAGATACGAATGTTTTGTGCAAAGATCAAAACCAGAAAAAAGCTTTTGAGTCCTGTAAGAATCTTACGCTACATGAACCAAAATCTGTTTTTGTGGAAATAAATGAACTTTTTACATATTGCTTCTTCTGATACTCTTCACACCTAATGTAAAGATACCTTAGTTGTCTTTGCTCCCAGGAGAATACATATGTGGCAGAGTTGATCTCTGTGAAAAAGGTCAAATATTTTTAAAAGCTGAGAGTCTTCGTATTCTTCAGAGAAAGAGATGTTTTAATTCTGTTGCATCCAAGTTAGTTTATATCATGGTAGCTTAAAAAAAAAATAAATAACCATACTGACTTTAGATAGGTGCTTCACCCTCCCTAGCAATAAAAACCACCAAGATCTAAGGGTGGGAAGAGGGTAACTGGCTTCTGTGTGTGTAAGAATAAAGGACATGCAAGACTGAGTTTGGAGACACCTGTTCCTGATACCTAGGACTTCTCCTGTTTCACCAGGTTTTTTTGATGTAACTCTGCTTTGCCATCTGTCTGTAGGAAGGCAGACACATGAGCAGCAGTACTTTTCGATTCGATGCAACAAGCAACAGCTTTCACACATCTATGTTGTCAGGTCATTTTTTTTATTTTTAGCCTGTGGTAGCCCCACAGGATTGCCTAAAGATCTGCTTATAGACTTTTCCTGACAGCCTCTCCTGTGAAAGGGGTTTTCCAAGCCAAGTAGGATTCACTGGGAAGGGCCGAGGGAGGGACTTGGAAGCCCAGCTGTTAAACAACTACCCAATTTTATGCCAAGCTCTTCTACTTTGAAAATCTTTACTAGACAGCTTTTGTGCAATTGCCTCTTTGTGCAAAGCCCTCAGATTAGGATAGTCTGTGCTGTTTGAAGAGCCAGGTTTGGCAGCTTTGTTCATTTCTCCATATGTTCTTTTAATTTCATCTGCCTTACTATACTGAATGCCAGGAAAAGAAAAAACCTTTCTCTGGCTTTTTTTTTCCCCTTACCCTTGCTGGAGTGGGAAGAAGGGTAGGTAGCCTTCCAATTCTCATGTCTCTGAAGATAACTAAGATGTCACCTCAAGTTAGCATTATCCCTGAATAGCCATTTCTGAATAAGCTCATCTCTTCAGTTTATTCATGGCAAAGAGATGCCAGTGATGGGAGTCCCTCAGTGGGAAGCTGGACTAGCTGCTGGCATCTGCAGAAATGAACTGAAATTCTGGACTAGGAGGACTACAACTTGGTCATTTCTCCTAATTTTCCATAAGAAGATTAGCTGCAAATTTAACATTTAAAACTAAAGCTGAGCAACAACATGTCAGTGAGAATCTCTGTTCAGTATCCATTCTTTCTAGCGTGAGAGGGGCAAGGAGCAAACTTGGTGCTCATGCTTTTACCTGTAGCAGGGTAAGTTTAATGCTAAAAGTCTGAATGTCCAGACTCAGTTTGTGAAGATTTTCACTACAAGGTTTCTAGTTGCTGCAGCAGATGCAGCATGAGAGCTGGAGTTATTGGATGGATGATGTCTCTTGTCAATGTGACATTTGTAGCCTGCCACATGCTGCTCAAAAGGTGACAGTTTGTGCACGTGTGCTACTTTCAATGACTCTTCTAGTTCTTGGCATCATCATTTTCATGCTGCTTTTCCTTGCCTGCAAAGACCTGTACTTGGCCTCTTAACATCTCAGTAGAACAGATGAACATTTACGATACATTGCATTTTAGTGATTATCACATATATTATTTTCAAATATATTTTGGTTCAAATATATACTTTTTTTTTTTTCTGTGGGACTTCATCAGAAAACAAGAGCAAATAAATTAATGTTTGCTTTGCCATCTAGCAGTCATTGAACGACTGTGAGCATACTAAGTAACAGAGGCATTTATTCATTGATATAAGCCAGTTAATGTCATTTTTTTAAGAGGTTTGGATGAGCATGCCTAGCTGGTGGAAAAACTGCTTTCTGTGCTGCTTTATGCATTTTGTCTGTTTCCTGGTATGCAACAACATGTCATTTAGACAGCAAATGGCAAAGTGCTGTAATGTGAAATGATGTTTCTTTCCTGGAGGGAAAAAAAAATTAATAATAAAAGGTTTGGGCTTTTCACTATTCAGAATCCTTTGGAGCTGTAACAGGGCAGACAATATTCAGAGTCTTCTGATTATTTCAAATGAAACTCATTTCTCAACAGAGTGTTTTCTGGTAGTGTTATATTGCAGAGGGAGCTCTGCTGTAGTAGCACAAGGTTTGAAATGTAGGTACTTGCAGGTTTGGTAGCTTAGCCAAGCTGTTAAGCACTTTCATTTCATAGATTTAGTGTTCATAATTAACATCCTTCTACTGAAATTGCTTTTCAGTTTTAGTTTAAGGCTTTTCAGTATGAAAAATATGTTTTCATCATCAATGGCATAAAACTAGATCCAGGACCATTTATAGGAACTCAAGCTTCACCTCTTGTATGGCATCTTTTTCATCTTGTATTTCACTAGATAGGCACAGGTATTAGGAAGATCTCATTACTGTACAAAAAGTGAAATAAACATTCATGATCATTGCCCATAAATTGCAGAGCTTAGGAAACCTCTTTTGTTGACTGTACATAAACAAACCACCAGCTGCAGTTTGAAATGAAAGGGATTGCTTTTCCTCATTAGAGATGCTTAGACCTCCCTGAACTTTGAAGTGCAGATCCAAATATGATCTTTGTGAGATCACCCATCTCTCAAAATGCCTAAAAGCAAAAGTTCTTGAAATTCCCCATCTTCACAGTGTGGTTTATCCTCCAGCAAAGCTTCGTCTGCCAAGGACAAACTGGAAAACATCCTCCTCTCACAGATGACAGTCACTCACACAACAACCTAGTCATTAAACAGTGTGCTGCCCTGGGCCTGCTGCCCATTCTTCCTGCTGGGTGGAGCCTTGCAGGGCCTGGGGGCTTGCCAGAGGAAGTGGAGTGAGGAGGAGGGGGATCAAAGTGATAACATCGCCTCCAGCTAATGAATTAAAAAGCTTATTGATAATGTTTCATCAGAGGTTTTGGACAGCTTTTGTTATTTTTGATGTTTGTTCCCTTTGGTGAGAATCAAGGAGGTATCAATACATCCAACTTAACTGGCATTTAAATCCCACACCAGCGTTAGGCTTGGTGGAGACATTTTCACTTGACTACATACTCCTTTGGGGACTGTCAGTGAAGCCTCTGTCTGGGCCAAGTTTACTCAATTCAGATAACTCAGTACTGCACTTGGAGCCAGGTACTAGCTGTTGGCTCTGGTCTAGTATTTTGGGGGATGTGATTCAACAGGCATTTTCAAAACATGTTTAACAATCAATCTGCCAGGACAGAGCTCCCTGTGATTCACAGCTTTCCCCTCTTTCTCTCTTCAAACACCACAGCTGCCTCGTGGCTGAAATCCTCTCCAGGGAGAGGCATTTGGGGTTGGGTGACCCAGTACCCCTCCTTGGCTGGGTGACACCAAGCTGCAGTGATGGGTGTCCTGGGCTCTGGCACCATCCAAGACATCCATGATGTAAGTATAAAATACCAATATGGGCTAAGGCAAATTCCAGGGATCTTCCATTTCCTGGAAAATACTAAAATACAAAGTTGAGGGTTTTGTTTTGTATTGTTGGGTTAGGGTTTTTTTGTGTGGTTTGGTTGGTTGGTTTTTTTGTATTCTTCTGTGTCCTGAAATCCTTCCTTGCTTCAGAACAGAGGCAAATGCTTCTCTGGGTAACAAGGCAGAGGGGGGATGTTCTCAGGCTGCACTCACCTAGGCGAGTGCTTAGCCAGGCAGCCAAAGGTTGTGCCTTGCAGCTCCTGACTTTAGCAAACATGACCCACTGTGAAAAGTTTTGTACCTCTTTAAAGAAATAAATCCCACTTCCCCATGACAGCTTCCAGCATTGAAGACATCTGGTCAGACTCAAACAGCTGGTGATAAATCATTCTGGAAAAAAAAAAAAAAAAGTTCTTTTTTTCTTCTCCTCCTTTGTCCCTTGTCTCTTTTGTGATATTCTTCCAGCTGACACCAGCCCCAAGGCAGAAGTCTGGTGTTGATCATTTTTGCCTGGTTGCCATGGTAAAATTCAGAGGGTCTCACAGGGCTGGGGAGACACAGCCCCACACTAGCATGACACATGCCCCCCTGCAGCAGGCAAGCCCAGCAAACCTCTGAACAGGTGATCAGAGCATGAGCATGGGATGCTCATGGCCACCTCTGCAACACAGAGTCTGAAGAGGACTCCTCAGAGAAGGGCAGCCAACGCCACAGCCCCATCTGCCCAGACTGGAAGGAGAGCTGCTGCTGGTGTATTTAATGCCCCTGTGGTCATCCAGACCAGTGCACAGGCTCACAGAGAGGCTGAACTGTCTGCACACCAGCCAGAACAACACTGGCATTTGGCATGGGTCTCAGTTGCAGAGGAAAACAGGCTTATGTGGGAACTTGGGAAATATATTTGTAGCATGAGGTCTCTAGGACCGCCTGCCCTGCCTCAGAAGAGGATCTGAATACTGTCAAATTACAGGGGCAACCTTTCTTTAAGTACAAAAGTCTGCACTCAAAGCTAATTTTTTAAAAAATGTTATTAGCATATTAATTTGGGGAGGTTACTCCACTATTCAAGATGACAACAGATGTCTAGGGAAACTAAGAACTTTTATGGTCAAGCCCTAGAAAGCTGTGCAAGCCTTTTTGGAGAGCATGGCATCCTCTAGCAGAAATTTTGTCCAAAATGCCAGTTTAACCTGAAAACCAGCTTCTCAAGAGTCTTCCTCTTTACAACCAAAACATGGAGCTGATCTCCTTGGCTTGCCAATGTAAGAACCACATAGACTTATATATAACTGAAGAGAGATGCAGTGAGCAAGGAGATCCCTCAAACCATCAACAGCAGCCTAGGAAAGAGTGCTGGGGAGACCTGATTTCTCCAGGACTTAGCAAAATCCTGCCAGCTTGTTTGTTCTAGCTGTCCTGCTGTGCTATAAAGCATGAGACTGGCAGAAGAAAAGGCACAGAGAAGCTTAACCCTGCCACTGAATAACTAAGGCATGTCATTTAGTGCAAAGGAGAAGTCCATCTCAGGTCAGGGTTTGGACTCAGCAGACACCTGTAGGGAAAGATGAGAGGTGTATCTGGAAGGAAGTAATTAACTGGCAGGGTTTTCTGGGTCACAGTTTCACACAAACACCTGTGGCTTGTCTGCCACAGGGTCTCCTGTTGACTGTAAGCCCTTACCTTACAGCTTCATTCTTCTCATTCCGCCATCCCCACTCTGCACTGTATTACATTACAGGAATATCTTATTTTCTTGACCTGCTTTGAGCTCCACAAAGTGCTCTTATCTTTTCTAATCACACTATTCCTGCTCATTTTTCGTTCTTTGACCTTCTTGCTATTTGAACTTTCTGCTTCTTGAAATGCCTAGAGATTCAGCATGCAGAAATCACTACAAAGCTTATGGCAAAACTAAACAAGCTCCAGGCTCACACACACACAAAAGCTGAGACAGACCTTTCCTTGGGGCTTCACTTAATTTTTTCTCTTCTTTGTTCCAGATCACTTATTAGAAATTCAGAAATCTCTTGAGCTAGTTTCCAAAGACTAGCTGTACTCCTTGAGTGACATATGGTTCCCACATAATGGCCCTCCAAAGGACTGTGCTTCACTCAAGTCTTATTTCTGGGGTGCAAGAGGGACTTGAGACAGCATGTTTATTTTCCACAGACGACTGCATCTCACACACTGGGAATGTTTGGTACCAGTGTTACAATCCTTGTTCTGCCCTCTGGTTTTAATCCCTACTTTCACTGTGCTTTTACCATCTGCTGCTAACTCCAGCTGTCCAGCTTTAAAGAAACACTTTCTGAACATTAGCTGTGGCTCTGGCAAAGCTTCTCTCTGGGTTCTTCTGCAGAATTCCATGTCCCAGGTTAACAAACAGTCAGTGCTACCCAATGCCTGAGACATACTGCTGAACTTCCTCCTGGTCTATTTAATTAGCTGCTCTAGCTGGATCTAGCTGTGGTTTAGCTTCTGTTGTTTTTTCCTTTCCTTCATTATTTCACCAGGGCAAGCTGTCCTTACAGACTGCTGCCACCTCTTGTGTCTCTCCTTCATCTTGTTCCTTGAAGTTGCCAACAACAGCTCTTTGGGTAAGTTTTGTTTTCCACCATGGAAGATGCACAGCTCACAGAACTTTCAGCCCTGATGGTGGTTTTACCTCTACAGCAGCCACTTGTCCCAGTAATTGTCTGAGAGATGATGTGGTTTTCTCCTCCTGCAAACTCAGTCTTGGTTTCATTACTGCATCTTTTGCAGAGACACAGATAATATGTCTGGCATACATTTCCCTCTGGCACTACATTTCCCTAATCTCATTTCAGGTAAACACAGCCCTCAAGGTCTAAATCAAACAAGATACAACAGAATGGAAGAGTCTGGATATCCCTCAAAGAGAGCCACTGACCCTCCACGCCAGGGTTTTTGTTACTGGAAGCTGAAAATTGACTGGCAGCAGAAGGCAGTTCTCATCCAAAGCACAATAATTAGTGCAAGTCTTGCTGCTTGGTCAGTGAACTTCCAGGCCAGACTCAAAAAGGGCAAGGAAATTTTCCAATTTTGAAGCTGTAGCATAGATGGTGAAAAAAGGACCTTCAAATGCCTTTTGAAATATTTCAATACAACTTACTAGAGCAGTTCTACCACTGCTGATTTAGTGCCTATATTTAACTGAGTCTAATTTAAATAGTTGTGGGAACTGCAGGTGGTTGTCAGGGCCAAGCTCAGTGATGGGGCAGGTGAAAGCATGAGTTAGGGCATGGCCAGAGGAAGGTCTGTGCCATGGGGTGGAGGCCAGGAAGATGTGACCTGTCCTGAGGATGCTCCCTGGCTGGCCCCATGCCAGCAGTGCCCTCTGGGGAGTCCCTCAGGCTTCCCTAAAAGAGCAGCTCTGTCCCTGGGGGAGGCTCAGCATTAAAGTGACAGCCTTACACCCTGCTGTGCCTCCTCATTTCCATCTCTGGAAGTCCTAACCTATGCATAATCCAGTAAAAACACATTTACAAATATATCTAGAATTGGGGGGGCGGGGGTAACCCAGCAAACAAAACAAACAAAACCACAACAAAACCAAACCAACAAAAGAAACAAAACCAAAAGACACCACACCAACCCAAAGACCCTCAAGCCCCAGTACTGATAAGGAAGAGGAGACACAATGAAGATATTAAGCCTTCTCTGAAATTTGGCATTGAAGTACATTGCTTATACTTTGAAAAGATGGAGCAAAAGTAGGAAAGTGCCTCTGGAAACCAGTCAGGCAAATGCCTGTTTGGAGATACTGAAAAATTAGGATTTTGTCATTCAGAGAAGAGTTAAAGTGGAAGCCATGAAAGATATATTCATGACAAACACTGTTGAGATGATAAGTTGGATACTGAAATCTGCACTTTCTCTAGAAGCAAAAATACATTTAAAGAAAATAAAGAGGCAGAGTTTTTACAAACAGTGAAAGGGAAAACAGTTTCACACAAAGAATGATTACAGCACTGCCTGCCTCAAATAGGGTTGATTGCTTAGCAAAATTTAAAAAATAATAATTTTAAAAGGCATATTACATGCTAAGAAAAACATGCAATCATCCGTGACATGAAAATTCAGAAAAAAAATATCTGCAAAATTCATAGAAGAGAGCACAGGAGGTAGATGACAAAGCATGGGTCTGTGGGGGTAACTCTTACCATAGAAATGTGAACAATCCCCTCTGAACTGCAGCCAATCAGTTTTATGTATAATTTGCTAGTGGAAGAGAAAAAAAAAATCATCAACATTCTCAAGTCTGCATGAGGAAACACTTTGCTTCATTCTTTTGTCAGCCCTTGAGATCTCTGTGGCTAAAAGAGCCTTAGCAGAAAACAGCTGAAGCCATTTAACATGTTAAAAGGAGTAAGAATATAAGGAGTAAGGTCAGTTTTCTTTTAATATGATGCCCCACCACTGGTATTTTCAAACAAAGGAATTCACATCTATGACCAGTCCTTGTGTTTCTTTGTGCCCTGTGGTGAGGCAGCTTTGCCAGCCTGTGGAATGAACCCTCCACAGAAGCACAATGTTTTGAACAGAAACAGGTAAAATGCTGAGAGATGTTCTGTGCAGAGTCACGTCCTGACCTCTGCACTGCTGCTATCTTACCTGTTGCATTTTGTGCAAGGCTCTAGCAAGGAGTTTCCTGAGCTCTTTGCTTTCTGAACAAGACAGAACTAAGCTTTTGATGCCAGCTCTCATTACTAGAAATGCACCTACACCTACACATCTTTTGCTCTACTTGCACTTAATTATGAGCTCATTTGACAATGGACACTTAATTAATGTGATTTATTTTCATTCTTTTTCCTTCTCTCATCTAACAACCAATTGAACTACAGATGCTAATATTGATGCCATGCAGTCTTGTTCTCTGCTGTTTCACTTCCATTTCCTATTCTTGCTATTTTTGCAAAAGATGGTTTTCAGTTTTTTGGCCAAACTCAGAAATAATGAGTTCAATGTCGTTGTGGGGTTTGTTTCCCCTCTCTGAAATGCATGTCCTAGAATTCATTTTTTTATTGAAGAAAACGTGTCATTTGTCCAGGAAAAATAAATAAATTCTTCTCTTTTGGGATAGATGTGCTTAATTTATTTTTCCTGGACAAATGACACGTTTTCTTCAATAAAAAATGAAAAGAGAAACAATTTGAAAGTTAAATGACTTGACTTTGCCAAAATTTTATGAGGCTTTTTTTCCAACAATTCACTGAATTTGTCATGACACATCACTGTGTGGTCCTAAAATATGGGGTTCTGTTTGTCATATTGTTGCCCTTCACTGTCTTTCATGGACTGAAAAATTGTACCATAAGACTCCTAAGCTTTTTCTAAAGCATTTATAAGCTTGTGAGACACTTTTAGTATGGTTCCACTTTTATAAAGCTTCTTCAAAGAACAGGTCTGCATGGTCCTCTGGATTTCCCTACCAGAGTGCTGCTAAAAACATACAAGCTCTCAACAGGAGCTAATACACAATATTAGTGTGTATTAATTGGCACTTAATCAGTGCCACCCTCCCAATTCTTGCCAGGATCTCAGAGTAGCACCTTGGGGAAAAATTCTCAGCCTCCATTCATTATCAGTGACCTCTTGTTTATTATTTTGAGTGCAGTGACAGTTGTGCTGGGTGAAGAGATATACCAGCATGTTCTCTGTTTAATTTCAAATGTTAGTTTTCCTGATCTCATATTTTACTGCAGATTTCTTCCCTGTTGTAAGTCTTCCCTTCAGACACTTCTGCCCAGTGACCTTATCAAGCAAGGGTCACCTTTGCTATCAGAAAGTGTGGTGATGCTGCAGGTGATGCAGGGGAAGGCAGGAATAATTCCAGCAGTAAAAGGGGCAATTGGATGATGCTCTTACTGCCAAACTGCATATCTCAGTAACATTACTAGAAATCATGTGTGCACCAAGCTCAATTTGAAGAGCTTCAGGATGAAGTTTTGTGGAGCCTACTGAAGATTTCTCTTAAGACTTTAGATAATTCAGGTTATACCACACCATTTTTAGTTCATACTTGCCTGCTTACCACAGTGCTACAATGAATCTCATATACATGTCTTCAGAGGAAAATGGAAAATATCATTTAGTTTGCCAGCAGACAAAAAAAAAAAATAAAGGTAAGATTAACTGGTGTTGTCAGCTCTGTTAATGATGTCTTTTGCAGATTTGTCCAATCTTAGTGTTACTTTCACACATAGTGAAGTATTAACTATTGTATCTGTCATAAGCAAAAAATTCCATTACTTTAGCAATGTGTTAAAGCCTGAAAATGAAAAACTGTGCTTCATAATTCCTGACAAGATTCCATTACACTGAAAAGGAAAAGTGATCTTGGTTTTTTGTGCCCAAGTACTGATGTCTTAAAGGCTTTGATGCCTGTTAAACAGTGAATATTTTTCCACACCAGAGCACTTACTCTTAGAGAACAGATCTATTATTCTCAAGTCTTTATTTCATAGAATCATAGAATGTTAGGGGTTGGAAGGGACGTCTGGATATCATCTAGTCCAATCCCCTTCCCAGCTCAGGATCACCCAAGGCAGCCCATATAGGAATATATTCAGGCAGGTCTTGAAAGTCTCCAGAGAAGGAGACTCCACAACCTGTCTGGGCAGCCCCTGCCAGGCTCTGTCCCTCTCACTGTGAAGAAGTTTGTCCTCATGTTGAGGTGGAACTTGCTGTGTTTCACCTGCTACCATTACCTCTCATCCTATCACAGGGCACAGCTGAAAGGAGACTGATCCCTTCTGCTTGACACCCACCCTGCAGATATTTGTAAATATTAATAAAAATCACCTCTCAGTCTTCTCTTTTCCAGGCTAAAAAGCCCCAGGGCTCTCGGCCTTCCCTCATTGGAGTGATGTTCCAGTTGCTTCATCATCTCTGTAGCTCTCTGTTGGAATCCCTCTAGTATTTTCCTGATCCTCTTGAACTGACAGTGTGTTCTGTAGAAGACACAGAACTGCTTTCATGTTACATCAGAATTAATCAAAATATCACCAAAAAAAAAAATTTCATAGTATACTACACAATACTATTTTAGCACACAGTTTTCCACCTCTGTGGAATTACAGCGAAGAGGGAAGGAATAATCTGTGACAGCTGAGGATGAAAAGACAAAATCCTTCCCCAATATAAATTCTTCTAACTTCATAAAATTCAAGCAAGTTACAATGATTACACTTCTCTGGAGTGTTTTCAACACAGTTACTTTCATAAATAGAAGAGTGAAAGTGGGAATAAGAAAAGGTAGAATTATGGATAAATAAAGGAGAATGGAGATTGCATGAAGTCTGCTGGGGACCCCTGTTCAAATGTAATTCAGCTAGGAAGTGCAAGTGCTTTACAATTCTGTGTGGTACACAAAAAAATAGAGATTTTTTAAAAAAAATCTTGAGAAAAATAACTTCTTATATGTCCTGCACAGTCCCTGTATCAAATGAGCTTACCTGTGATTGCTAAGAAATACCAGTTCAATGGTATGTCATTAGGGGAGCAGTTTGCCCACACGTGGATGTCTGGTGACATTTGAGATGCTCTTGGGCAACCCCTCAGCCTCCATATGCTCTCTCAAAGGGTGAAAACAGGTCTTGCACAGTATGTAGCAGTCCAGCACAGGTATCCCAGACGTGTGGGCATCTCAGACTGAGCAACATTCTTATGTCTGGGACCTGAAACCTGTAGCCAGCAGGAAGCCAGCTCTAGATTCAGGTGCCTATATGTGAACTGTCTGAGATGCCTGGGGGTGTCTGAGGGTCTGCCCAAACAGGGCTGATGGATATGAGATCCAGCCTCTCTTTAATTGACTTTAAAAATGGAAACTGTCCAGCAACTACAAATATAAATAAAGTCTTTTGTGGTATCTTGTTATTTTCAAATGGCTTTTGTCCTGAGGTGACATTGAATTAAACTTGTTTTAAGATATATGAGATCTCAAAATATTATTTTTCATTACAAATTATCCCATTTATAATCCTCATAAAATAACTCACAACACTCTAAACCAAGTCTGATGTTTGTGCCTGGTATGTTTCCCATATTGGTTTGTCTTTCCCTCCTCTCCCCAGCAATTTGCAGCAGGAAGACATTCTCACACTGTTCAAGTTGGATCTTGTGATATTCAGTATATTACAGCCAGTGCTGCAGCATTTCTTGATGATAAACAACTGCTGATCAGCACACTGGGTAGTATTTCAGAGCTCTGCAGACATAACAATCTAGTGGGGGTTTTTTTCTTTGCTGTTTCTTTACTCCACAGACTATACGGTAGAATGAACTATAGTAAATTTTACTTCCACTTCTTTTTTTCTTTTTTTTTTTTCTGTTTAATACTTTGTATCCAGGTGAAATAACAAACAAAAGTAAGACATTAAACCTCTAGGTTCCACCTTGCTTCTCAGAAACTTCTGGCTATGATTTCCAGAGCATCTCCATGCCTCCAGGTCTGAGCTAGCACAGACAGCTCTGATTTAGCTTTGCACTAAGATACGTTTGCTTTACAACATTTGTATAGAAACACCCTAGCACAGTAAATTATCATGCTCAGAAGGCTGTGATTTGAAAATTAGCTTAGACAGCTCTCTGATATGTATCTGCCCCTACATGTTTACTTCAGAAAGGATCTAATCCTTAGCACAGGAGCAGAAAAAAATAAATAAATTAGCACAAGGTATTTTTTATTTACTCCCCTTTGAATTCCATATGCAGCTGATCACTGTAGTCTATGAGTGTGTAACCCGTGTTCAGATACTTCAGACATAATTTTCTGTGCATGTAATAAATGGAAAAGCAGTGCAATTCTTCATAGCATTTATTCATTGTGTGCAGTGGTACAGTCTATTGACATTATGGCAGGCAATCTACATTAATAAGCAGAATGACCTTCCCAAATTTCCAGTCTTCAAGAACACAATTCAATTGTCATTTGCATAAATACTTCCAAACAGCTTCATTTCTGAGAGCAATCCCATTGAAGCTACATTTTTGGCCTTTGTGTCTGCAATTAGATCTGTCTGTGTTACTCTTTTGGATGAATAAGTTTAGCCAAAACATACACTGCAAATTGTAAAGATAATGTCAGAAAAGACTAAAGAAAAAGAATATTCTCAGTTGCTATAAATGAGTGCGGGCAAACATGTCTGCCAACAGATGATAAAAGTAATTGGGGCACTCTTTTAAAGTAATTAAGCAACTAGGAGAGTTAACTCAATTGAAAGGCAGTATCCCTATTAAGGGAAAACAAGATAAAGGAATGTGTTGAAGTAGATGACATTTTCCAGAAAGTCCCTACACTGAATTTCAATTTTTAGCTATTTTACTACCTAAATTTTGTATATGTGCCTGGCATGAATACATGTATCCTGAACTCCATCATCCCCTAATGTACTGATTTTCCCTCCTACTGGTGTAGCTTGGTAATATATTTGTACTACTAATACACAGCTAAGGTGTCTCAGCTTATACAGCTATTCAGTGACAACAGCATCATGTTCCTGTTTGGGGAAAAGAAGTCCCCAAGCCATGACGTACCAATACCTGCTAATCTTTCATATTCATATTACGCTGGCACCCTCCTGCTGATTTCCATGGCATAGAAATATGCTTCTGTAGTCACACTGGGGCTCATGAACCCAGTAATTACTTCTTTGCAGGCTGTTTCCCTTGGTCAATCTGGTCCTGCATATGGGAAGAGTCTGGGCAAGCACCTGGAGGTGAGAAGGAGGGAGAGACCTGCAGGGATGATTCAGAAGCCAGATGTTCCATGGTGCCATGGAAGACCCAGGTGATGATTTTGAAGGAAAAAGGGAACTGTCCTAATGACACACCACACAGTCTAGCTAGCTATTCATTGATTCTATCTTTTTTTTCAACTGTACCTGGATGAATGAGGATGGATTCATGTGTCAGGAAGCTGGTCACGACTGCTACTTCAGTCTAATGAGTCTTCTTGGCAGTAACAGGGTAAAAATGGATGTTGCCAGAAGTGGCCCAATAGCTCTCGTAAAGGCTGCTCTGCTCATGCAGAGCAGGGAGCTGGGGTCAAGTCAGGGCTCCAGGAGGAGGTGGCCACCTCCCCCCAGCCAGCACCTCTGCCCTCCCTTGCACCGTCTCAAGGAGAGCAGCTGTACCCAGCTCTGCCAAGACAGGCTGACTCCAGCAGCCTGCAAGCAGAGCAAGGGAGGTTGCAGTCTCTCTGGGAGCCTTTTCTTGGGTTTCCCCCCCTCCCTGCTGTGTAGCACACAGGAGCTTCTGCCTCTTCATGCTGCAGGACTTGGACACGCTCAGCATTCTGGACTATATCCATCTGTCACCTCTGGCAAGTCCCAGCCAACCAGGCTGTGGAACCTCACACCTGAATGTGACAAAGTCAGTGCAACACACAGGTTGTGGGTGTTGCCCCAGGTCAGGATTTCCAACAGTAGGACCTACCCCAAATCCTTCCTCATCCAGAGCTACACCTAAACTTCCCTGAACTGGAGAACGGTCTCCTTTACCATGATGGATTTGGAGAGGGCTTGACCAGAGGGCCACTGACTAAATTCAGTGAGCTGCATGTACAAAAACAAAGGCAGGTTTGAACTAAGAAAGACAGACATTAATAGCTGAAGGAAATTGTCTTCTCTTTGGTTTTATTGTGAGGATTTTTTTAAATGTCATTTTCCCAACATGTAAATGTCACACTTAGAAGAAAAAGAGCACTATCAAATGCAGTCAGCTGTGGTTCAGGTGCTCTGCCTTTACTTTGTCATCCCAAAATATTCACATTTTTAAAACCTTTACTTTCCTCTTCTGTAAATGAAAGATTTTATTTTGCCATAGCCTACGGTATAATTCTTGTGTATGTCTTTTTGCTGATCTTTCACTTGAATCAAAGGTTTGTAATACAAAAAGTACATACATTATGGTCCTTTCTATCTGGCTGTTCTTTGTAATGGATTCTTTTTATTTTGGTCTTAAATTTTCATCTATTTTAATTAAACTGTACACCCTGCTGGCATTGATTCTGATGAGCAGGTGTGGTACATTCCTACTTATTTCTACCCCTCCTTTCCTGTCATTGTAAATTTGTACGTTTTGTAAAATGGTCACTTCACCTCGTGCAAGATAAACCATACTAAACTAATTATCAAGTGAGTCTTTCTTTCCATGTAAATGCACATGTTGACTTAATAGATTAAAGTAATCTGCTTACTGACACGTAAATAGCTGGATATATAAACCAACATCATTAATTATCTTCACTGACATGAAGCCCATCAGTGCCAAGGACAGTTGGCAGTCAAGGTTTTCTGTGTGTCTTGTGCTAGGGAGCCAAAAAACACGACCTAAGCTCAGGATTTACTTATTTAAATACAGTGTGAAATTATTTTTCTCTGCCCTTGACCACATCCATTAAATCAATCCTAAACTTTCAACAATTGTGTGAATGCCATAATGCAAATAAGCTACTGCTTTTCAGACTTGCAGAAAGGATGACACCTCAACAAAGGTTTCGGAGGCTTTTCATTAGTGGCAGTTGCTGAACTTCATAAATACTGATCTGTAAGTATTGCATTCAGTGATTTTGTTTTTCCATGAAGCTGGCCACTTTTAAAGCCACATCTTGAAGCTGAGAACTAATGACATGTTTAATATTCAGGAATAACTCACCTCCTTACATCAGAATGTTGTAAAAAGGCTCCCATTTGATAACACCCATGGCTGGCACGGTACACCCTGCATTTATCACAGTGGTCCAGATAATATTAGTATTTAATGACTGTGCACTGATAAGCTTAAACTGGATGAATAGACTGTCTGCCATCTCATTCTGCTTAAGGTGACATGAACTTTCATTTATATCACAGCCACTTGCAGCTGTTCAGATACACTCTAAAAATGCTGAAAGGAATACTCTATCAATCCACGACTGAATGAATGGCCGTAAGAATGAACCTGTTGTCTTTGTCTTTGGATTGCTTTAATAAAATCATTTGTATTTCAGAAAGGAGGCAAGAATGTAATTAATCATTGACACAGCTGAATAGGCACATTGTCTAAGTGATTAATTAGGAAACAATTTCAATAATATTAATTTTGATTATATACATTTTATAATTCATTAGCAACACACGTGGCTGCCCGGACACC